>AWUE01017648.1:0-58439 GCA_001974825.2 Corchorus olitorius | reverse complement strand
GTCAGAATATGAGCCTATGCTTACGTCTGTTTCTCCCGTTGGTATAGGTGAGTCGTATTCCAACTGTGAAATACTGACCATCAGTATAGGCATATTATATACCAACGCCTGTTTCAACAACCGTAGGTATATGCTTATATCAAAATTTAAAAAACAAAAAATTACGTTTAAACTGAAGAAAATATAGAGGCACTTACTAAAAAGCATTACTTTTAACTTTTTTTTAACTTAAAAAAAGAGTAGTAGTCATTTACGGATTTACCAGTACAGTCATTCCCTTTTAAACCGATAATATAGACTCAAAAATATTAAACACCCGCCTCTTTGGACTCGATCATTTAAAATTTCCCTATTTTGAGATTAGGGCAAGACAATCCCAAACTTCTCTTTATTCTTTTTCAAGGAAAAAAAGCTTTTTCTTTCCTCTGTTCTACAAAGAAGTCATCCCCTTCAATCGCCGAATCACTTCATCGAAGCTTATTCCTTCTCAACTGCACAAATCTAATCTCTCAAGTCCTCTGCTACATCGATCTGCTCTTCTTCTCCACGGTATGTTTCCCTTATCTTTTTTTTTAATTTAATGGTTTCTATTTTTATGCTTAGCCATGAAAAAGGTTAGGAAAAATTGAAAATAACCTGTTCCCTTCTCCTTGCTTCCTTCCTTTAATCCCTCTCCCACTTTCAATTAGAAAGCAGTAGCTGCTGCAAGTTTTTTCTTTTCTCATTTTAGGGAATTAATTTCGAAAAGCAAGTCGAGGTATTATGTTCGTTTTTTTTTCAACCCTTGAAATTGAACTGAAGTCTAAACATAGAAGATTTATTGGGCAGCGGAGGCACTGATGGAGCTACCTTTGAATGCGTTTGGAGTTAGTCCCAAGAAGAAGATAAACAAACCCTCTAACTCCTTGGCAGGTTTCTTTTTAACTTTTGGTATAATTATTATGTCAACAAAATTAGTTGTTGATTTTCCTTTTAATTCCTTAGTATTGTAGAAATTCATGTAGAGAAATTGTTATATGGTTAGCCAGTTAATCATCAATCTATGACGTGGAGTCATGAAGAGAAGTTGTTAATTGATTACTATATTTGACTTTGTTTATAGGTTATATAACTAATCAATTTTACTCTATACCCTTAAATATATTATATAATTGATTCTTTGGGGCTCTCAATGAAAAGGGCATATCATTGCTTTTTCTTAGTCTTTTGGGAAAAATCAGCCATGTGTTTCAGGGCTTTGTCATCAGAATAACCCAGTTTCACAATTTGTGAATCATTGTGCCTGCAGTCACAATTCGTGATTAGACAAGGAGCCTCTTTGACTTTGCAAGCTATGAATCATGTCGATCTTACAAGAGCAAACATTGGCAGTCGTCTTCAGGTAGAATGAACTTTTCTAATGAATTGTAGTCAAAAAGAAGTCATCAAATAGTCTAATGAATTATGTATGCTTCATTTTTAATTGATGATTTTTTTCTTTCAGTTAAGCAGTCTGTAGAATAGAGGATGTTTTGCAAATTTTTTCAAGGATAATGAAATAAATAGAGATTTTATTTCCAAAGCTTCTGATATGTTTTAGCATATGGAGGTTTCAGAAGATGATGATGCTAATACTGGTGAACCAGTTGATACTACTCAATAAGCAAAATTGGTAAAATTTTAGTACCTTTTTCTTTATCATATGCTGACATTAATTTAAAAGATTAATTGTTCTTTGCTCTACTTATTTCTGTGTTTCCATATGTAAATCAAGTGATGCCTCAACTCTCTTAGTCCAGTCTATTGCTACTCCTTGTTACTATAATGATATGAGATAGACAAAACAAAATTTACCTTTTTTGTACCCTTTTTAAGAAGTACGGAGGGGGAGTTTGTGGCGATGCAAAGGGTGAATTTATTCTTTTGGATTTACTTAAGCACTCTCCCCATGTTTGCTTATTTTACAAAAGATTATTAGACTTGATAAATAGCTAAGTTCCAAACTATTCTAGATCAGACTCCTCTAATGTCCTTTCAAAAATTGTGCAGTGTACATTATAGGTAATCTTGAATTTTGCACTAAGATAAGGAGAATTTTAAGGCTGGTAGCTTCTTTCAGACTTCAGGTAATCTATTTCTTCAAGCTTTATACATAGTTTTTTATGTGCAATAAGTAGTTTTTCTTGAAAAAATGAAGTGTGATATTTTATCATCGTACTTGCAGGAACCTTTATGTGTTTGGAAAGATGGGATCAAAGGGATCAACCATGTATTATTATCATGGATCAAATTTAACTTCTCTATGTTTGGAAAGATGAGATCACAAGTAGCAACTATGTATTATATATAAGTTTATACTTTTAGATAGAATGTAACTCATGTAAATATATATTAACTTTTGAGTAAGTCATGTCTTGTAAGTTGACTATGTAAATATATGTTTTTTGATATAATAAAAGTTCACATAATTTCTGATTACTTTTTTTTTTCAAATATTGGTAGAGATTCTCAATTATTGATAATAATCATGATTAATATAATTTTACAAAAACAAATAAATAAAAGGGCTATAATGACGGATGGCAAAATATGGAAAAAAAAAAATCTATTTATAACTATATTGACGGATCGGGTGTCAAGATAGACTTGGGAAAGAGCCTAATTTCAACACCTAAAGCGGCGTCAGTAATTCCTTTTAGGGTGTCAGTATAGTCTAAAAGGGTATTGCAACGACCCCAAAATACGTCAGTATAGACCTATAGCGTCGAGGGATAATTTGACGGACAATTTACCGTTGCAATAGGTAAATCATCCGTCAGTATAGCCCGTTCCAGGCTATACTGACGGATTTTTACATTTTACTGATGGAATTCTAGGCGTCAGTATATGGCACATTTTTTGTAGTGATTGTCAGGGGCGTGATCTGCAGCCTCCTAGTGTCTAGGGATGAGATCGGCTTCATTCTCACCCCTTGCTGCTCCGTCCCTAGGAGGTGGTAAATTGTTGTTACCAACTACCTCCACTTGAGGTGGAACTCTCACCTGGTTGGCACCATTATGAGCATGTGGCGCCACATGTGGAGGGAGAAATGCTGGGAGGTTAACTTGCCTTGGATCTTGGGCTACTTGTTGGATTTCCCCCCGAGTCTATCTTCGACTTGACCAATCTGAGTCAGGATGTTCTCACGGTCTTGAATCATCTGCTCTTTAAGTGAGCCCTTAGCCTCCTTAAGTTGGTCATGAGATCTATTCATCTGATCCATAGATCTCATGAGTTGCTGCATCCTCTGCTCATGTGCCAAAGAAATTTAATTCATATCTTCAGTGAGATATTGCAACAAGATCTTTGAATCAGACTCCAAAGGTAATTGTGAAGGATCAACCATGTTTTTGCTTCTAGTTTGCA
This sequence comes from Corchorus olitorius, assembly GCA_001974825.2. Classification (NCBI taxonomy): domain Eukaryota; kingdom Viridiplantae; phylum Streptophyta; class Magnoliopsida; order Malvales; family Malvaceae; genus Corchorus; species Corchorus olitorius. The sequence continues at coordinate 55,055 of AWUE01017648.1, read as the reverse complement.
TACCATGGCTAGATCTACCTTCATCAACCTTAGGTGGCATGTTTGCCACTTGGTAGAACTTAGACAGAAGAGAGCAGAAAAGAAAAAGTAAAGAAAATATACCCTGAGGCATTGGAGGAGGAGAGATCTGTTGTCTTGTCCTGCTTCAAGCGTCAATGGAGAGAGACAGACACCTTGCTGAGAGACTAGGAGGAGTGAAAAAGAGAGGGAAAACATCGCGGAGAATGTAGAGAGACAAAGAGAAGGGAAAAAAACGCCACAGAGAGGGAGAGTGTTTGAACTGGTCCCACTAGGTGTGCCAAAAAGAGATGTTGCGCCAAAAATCTCTTGCTAGAGTTTTCGCGGAGAATCATTTCTGACAGCATAGGGGCGTGCCAGTCAATTTGTTGAAATTGACAAAGAGGTTGTAAAGAACTGGATCTGGTGCACGGAGCAGCAGATTAAAAGATCAGAGCGATTGTGGAGACTGGATCAAAGTCACACCGGAGCATTTAAATCATTGGATCCGTACAAACTACTTTCCATCTATGCGTCTTCCTCTAACAGGATCAGATCTGGGAGATCTGCTTTGATTGCAAATGAATTTGAAAAGAAAATAACAATTTAATTTGTTATTTATAGGAGAGAAACACGTGTATAGTGTTTTTGTGTCCGGAGACAAGATTGAAACAAGGGAAAAACACTAAAAGAGTGTTTGAATGTCCTGAGACAAGATCTAAACAAGGAAAATTTGATGAACGAGTAAGAACTCGTGATGAACAAGAGTGAAAATAGCGCAGAGCCAGAGAGGAAATAAGCACGGAGCTTGGTTTTTTGCGCGGAGCAAGTTTGTAGCTTCAGGAGCTGGTTTTTGATTTCTCGGGAGAAATGTTTGAGATGCGGAATCCCTTGAGATCTGGGAATGGCCTCCCTGTATATAAGGGTCGGCATGGGCCTTGCATTTAATGGGCTTGCCTTGCTGAAGAAGGTGAACTCCTTCTCCTAGGTAGATGACAGCCTCCAGGAAGGTACAGTGAAACTTCTTTCTCCTTCTGATTGCTTCCAACTACTAGGGAGAGGGAAAGGTAGATGCTAGGTGCCACTTTTCTTGGATGGGAGATGGAAATCTTCCTCCTAGGTGGTTGATGAATAATTCTTCCTTCTTCCTATCACACATCATCATGCCTTCGTTGCTTCTTTTGTGCTGAAATCAACTAATCTGACTAAGTAGTGGCCTACTGACATCATGAATTGGACTTTGAACACTAGGGCCACGAAATTACTCATACTTAATCATGTTTAACTCTTTAAATCATGAAAATAACAATTAGTTATGAAAATGGCTTAAACCAGGGTGAGAAAGCCATGTGTACTTAACTGAAAAGAATGCAAAAGTTGCAAACGAACTCAGAATAAACCAAAATTTCACCAATAGGCTTACATTATCCCCATAAGACTATGGAAAAAATTCCAAGTGAATTCAAGCTCTCTATCCTGGTGAATTTGGTTTCACTCCCAGAATGTCCTTAACTGAAAATAATACAAAAGTTGCAAACGAACTTAGAATAAACCAAAATTTCACCAATAGTCTTAGATTATCTCCATAAGACTATGGAAAAAATTCCAATTGAATTCAAACTCTCTATCATGGTGAATTTGGTTTCACTCCCCATAATGTCCTTAATTGAAAACCGGTCATAAGTTTTTACTCCGATGTCGGAATGAGGTGAAATTTTACCAAGATGATCTACATAGCTCAAGGATCATCATGGTATGCTCCTTGGTAGAAATCGCAACCTCTAGCCTTCTCAATTGGCTAATTTTACTATTTTGTCGTTAATTGAAAAAAATGCAAAGTTGTAGTTTCGCCTCCCGGGGAGGGGAAAAGGGCTAGGCGATTTCTCCACTATGTCAGGTCGACTATATTCAGGAGGTGTGAGGTTGAAAATCTCATGCCTCTCTCATGTAAGTCGATGTTTCTCTTGCTGATAAACTTTAGCTCTATGCCTCCTTCCTGCAAGGAAAGAAAAATTACTCTTATGAGGGAGGAGGGCAGCCTCTCCTCTACATGGGAGACGACTTTGGGCCTTATCATCAAGTCCATGAGATATTTTTCATCTCATTGGTAGATGATAAGCAACTTTCTTTTTTTACTGTTTGCCTCCCTAGTAGACAGCAACATTAAAGGAAACTGCTTCTGTTTGATTTTCTTTGCCACTCTCCTAGGTAGGGGCGGTATAGATGATATTTTTAATAATAATTATTCAGAGAAATAATTATTTTTTATTTAGTAATTAATAAATTTCAGCCCTTGGAATTAATTATAAGATTTTCCTGATTCTTTTAGAAATAGGGTGATGCAGAAACCTAGTTTCTTTAGGATTTTTGATTTAATCCTGACCACACATCTTAATTATATTTATGTGAAGACCAATTTACCTAGCTCTACAATCAACACACATTCTCCAAGTTCCATCCTTCTTTGGAACTAGCAACACAGGAACAGCACATGGAGAAAGGCTTTCTCGCACAATACAACAATCAGATAAATTTGATCACTGGCATGTAAAACCCATTGAAGCGGTGGTTAATCGTCACCAATTCGCTACCAAACAATCAGACTCATGCATTAACAGTCTTGTCTTATTTAGCAGTGGATCTTTTAAATTATCTCTTTATCGGCCGCGTAAATCAATAAAAATCAAGATCGTGTAATAAAACAGAGTTTAACATGCTATTTCTCAAAAATAAAATACCAAATTTTAAGAATAGAAATCTCACCATATTAATTGATTGAAATCACCAAAGGATACACTACTAAAAAACGCTAATATAGGGGCGTTTATTTAGCGGCATTTGCCCAAATACCGCGATTATGATACTCTAAAATTGAAGATAGCGGCGTTTCTCTTCGAAACGCCACTATACTTGTACAGGAAACGCCACTATAGTGTCGTTTTCGGTACAAACACTGCTAAATTAGAATAATTGGTGGGAAAATTCCCCCCAAAATAATTTAAGAAAAAGTTAAAAGATAAACTAAACCATTTAGCGGCATTTTGGTATTTGAAACGCCACTATTTAGTGGCGTTTCATATAAAGACGCCGCTATTTAGAAAAATTGGTGGGAAAAATTCCCCCCCAAAATAAGTTAGAAGTAAGACATTTAGCGGCGTTTTTTGTTAGAAACGCGCGTTTTACTTTAGAAACACCACTATTATATTAGTAATGATTTTTTCCTGTGAATAATTCTTAAAAATAAATTAAAAAATATAGGTAGCGGCGTTTGTTTATTTAAAACGCCGCTATGTCAGCATTATGATAAACCAAAACGACCTCATTTTGTCTCCTTTTTTCTTCTTTCATTCGAAATCCATAAGTCTGAAACCTTTCTTTTATTTTTGCTAAGTCTGAAAAGTGAAACCCCTGTTATTCGAAATCCCTAGGTCTGAAATTTTTCCTTAGCCCAACCATATCACTTTCCTCAATCGACGAATCAAGCTTAGCCTCTCGCCAAATCAACGCCGCCACCCCTCTCAATCGACTGGACCGCAGCCTCCGAAGTCATTAATCATCAAGCCCCGTTGTATCTTCCTTAGTTTTTTTTCTTTTGTTTGGGTGGGGAAAAGATATCTGAGATCTCCCAGCAATCCCTTTCCCAGCGCCGCTCCCCCCAAACTTCCCCTTATAATCTTTTTATTTTAGGCTTTTTTAGGGGTATATGAAGATCTGTTGATTTCACGAGCCACTTAAAAAGCGTGCTCTTGTGAAACATGGAGTGAAGTAATCCCCTTGTTATCTAATGTTTTGGTTGAGGAGATCTAGTGTGTCATATAACTGTATTGGGTACAAATTGGATGCCATTGGAGAAAGATAGGGGATACTATATTAATACTTGAAAGAATTGCGAAGGAGTTCGAGGATTTTCATAGGATTAGGAGGTAATCTGTTAATATTAAGAGGCGATTTGGTATGCTGCTAGCGAAGTCTTTGGTTTTACTTTGCTATACTATACAATGCTGCCTTAGTATTTCTTGCAATGGCTTAATTCTGTTTTGTTTACTACTCATGATTAAATTAAATGCCCTTCTCCAGAAAATGTTCATTTACAATTTCAATGTTTCGGATGCCGAAGTTAGCTTGAAATCCTAGTCTTTCTGCAGGTGTGGGGAAAACTTCTTTGGTTCATCTGATTGTCAAAGGTTCTTCAACTGCTCGGCCTCCTCAGACAGTTGGATGTACAGTTGGTGTGAATGTAAGACTTACTACTCCTTGGTTGCTTTAAATGAATTAATGATTGGAGTTCATTCACCATATAGTCACTATTATCTCCACATAGCATACCACTTATGGTAGTCCTGGTAGCTCTTCAAGTAGAATTAAAGGGGATTCCGAGAGAGATTTCTTCATTGAACTCTGGGATGTGTGAGGACATGAGCGATACAAAGATTGCCGGTCGCTTTTTATTCACAAATTAATGGTGAGCACTAAATCTCTTTGCTTGAGCAAATGTCTTTAAGTTCTTGACTCTTGAGAATTGTCGATAGGAAAACACGTACAGATTCTTAATTTTTCTGTCTAGTAATCTGCAATTATTCTTTTGTGTTTTGTTTGGCTTACACTGACTTTGGTTATTTGTCAAGAAGCCCGCTGATGATGTCAAGAAGCCGCTTCTTAACAAGCGCAAGCCTGAACCAACCAAGCTCAGGTCTTTTTTCTGAAATGACTTGCTTTTTCATTTGTGTGTAGATCTCTGAAAATATCCTTTTATTAATTGTTTTTTTTCCTTGTTTAGAGCTAGCATTACTCCAAGGACAGTGAATGCTTAATAAGAAATTTTTAGTATCATTTTTCTATAAATGTGCATATACGAGAGGTTAATTGTAAAAACGGCCTGAGGGACTGGCAACCCCAAGGAGGAGCAACTCAGCTTCGCCTCCTGTTAGTACTTCCCAACTGCTGGGAAATATGTTGGAGCCGATTCAGGAAACGGTTTTGTTGGGGAAGACGCAAACCAAGAAAGTTCTTTGGGTTCTTCATCGACCCGGAAACGTTGTTGGTCCAGGACCGGTTGTATGACGGTTCTAAAACAGAGTATGGAAAACATGGTACTGCAATGGCATATTCAAAACCCTACTAAGAAGGACGAAGAGCTCTTCAATGGAGAAGAAGAAGAAGATCAAGATGATGAGATAAAGGAAAAGAAACGTAGACAAAAGACTCCATATCGAGGGAAAAGTATCATGCCTCTGAGTCATAAACAAAACCATTAAGTTTTCTGATCCTTTTTCTTTTCATACATGCACTGCACATATATTTTCATACATGCATTCTTAATTTTCGTTCTTTTTCTTTTTCTTTCTTGAAAATTGCATCGCATCATGCAGTTCTTGGACTTTTTTTTTATGACATTTCTTTGGTGTTTGTTTCAGTTTAGCAAATATATATATAACAAATGCAGCATTCATTAATGGTTCGAGAGTGGAGAGTGGAAGGAGTCAACCAATTTTTCGAAGTATATTCTGATCTCTAATCTCCTTTTGCTATTCTTGTTTTCAGTCTTTTTAGATTAATTTCCCCTGTTTTTTTTTAGTCTTGACACAAATTCATGGTGCTTGAAATTAATGGCTGAAAATAGGGAAAAAAACTGGATAGTTTCTTTACTATATATTTTTGATGATGTGGTAATTAACTAGAAAAATCTTGAGTAATTCCATATATGTAGGTTCATATATAGTCTTGTTTCCAATCACATGGCTGCTGGGTGTACGTAGAATAATTCTGCATAAATAGAGAGCACCAAGGGTATATATGCATCCAGCTACTTGCATGAAACAGGAAAGAGCTAATTAATTTGGAGTTGGAGGAATATTGGATTTAGTTTGGTTAGTTTATTTTGCAGCCAATTGGACATTAACCCAAATTCCCCTATATACCTGGTACTTTCCTTTTCCTTTTAATTCAACCTAAATTTATGGCTTCTGCTTTCGTGGCTACGGTTACAAGAAAATTACTACTATCTATTTGTAAATTAAGACTTATTTTATTGGGTTTACTTTATTGGGTGAAATTCGATTGCTTGTTGACTTGAGTTTTAGTAACCCTCTTAGAAATTATGTTTTTACTTTATTGGGTGGAATTCGGTTGTTTGTTGACCTGTTGTCATATTCAGTAATTAAACTTAATCTCCAATGGTACTTCTCATTTGTCACTCAGGGTAAGGAAGAACCTTAAAATGCATGTTGGGGACATTGATGCGGCAGCAGTTCCTTGTGCCTTCGGTCGAGCCATTGGCAATAAGGTGTCTACCCTGACATCACAGCCATTGGTTATGTACTCAAATTTAGTCATTTTCCATGTTGTACAATTGTAGAAAAATATACCATGTAACATGAATCAATTTCCTGATTACATCGTGTATTTGGATATCTTATTATACTACTTAAATGTGATACAATGTTTATATATTATATATATATATATATATTCAATTTAAATTATTTGAATAACACCAATTAAAACTGCAGTATTTTTTTTAAATAAAGAAGCCAAAATAGCGGCGTTTATGTAACGAAACGCCACTAAATAGCGGCGTCTCTGTACAGAAAATAGGGGCGGTTGTTATAACGGCACCTATGGCGGCTATTTGAAATAGCAAAACGCCGCTATATGCACAAAAATAAACGCCGCAAAATAGGGGCGGTTGTTATAACGGCACCTGCGACTTGGTATCCAAGTTGGCTTAAAAGTTTTCCTAGAACCAAAATCCTAGTCAAAATAGGATCCTGAAAAATTATGGATTCGTGCAGGGACTTTGACAGCATTTTCGGCTTGAAAACGGCAGAACTAGGTCTTGGACTTCAAAAGAAAGTTGTAGATCTCGGAGTTAGCTTTCTAACGACTACTCATGGGCCTAAAATGGACATCTGAGCAGAAAGTTATGATATTTCTACCGAGACTGCGTTGAATCCTAATGCTGTTAGAACTAGAAGCGGGAATAAGCGGGAATTGGATATTTCCTTTGATATAGGCTGCATTAATTGGGATTGTAACTCCAATTATGGGCTTATATGGGCTGAGTATTTTCCCATATGAAATATTCAAAATTCCTTAGCTTTCGGGCTTATTCATGGCTTGTCTTCAATCCTTCACAATTAAAGCTCCAATCTTCAATTCTTGTCTCTTAGATAATTCTTCAATAGTCTTCAAATCACGAACTTCGAATCTCCAAATTCATACTCAAAATTGCTTCTTCCATATTTGAGTAAAAAGTCATCAATTTAGCTCCAAAAAGAGTGAAAAACAACAAGTTTCCACTTTTCTTATCTTCAAGGCCTAAAAACACAAATACTTATAAAATAGGGTTAAAATAAACATATAAATAGCAAAAATCACAGGAAAATGATCATAAAAATAGGGTTGTTTTTGGCTCAATCAGTCAACTCCTTCGAACTTCTTTCGAAATTCTATGTCAAGTCCATTCTGGGCAAAGCGCACAAACTCTATCTCATGGAGAGGTGTGCGACACCTATTCCTTAGATTCTTGAAACGAGCTAAGTATTCCTCAGCTGACTCCCCTTTCTTCTGGTAGAGGCATGACAAATCAGCCATGGAGACCTCAGGTTCAGTTCTATAGAATTGTGTGTGGAACAACCTTTCCATCTCCTCCCAGGTTCTTATTGAGTTGGGTGGTAGGTTGATGTACCAAGTAAAAGCTGCTCCTGTGACAGAGTTAGGAAACAGGCGAAGCTTGTGGTAGCCAGAGTTAGCTTCTCCACACTGTACAATGAAGCGAGCAATGTGCTCTAGAGTAGTCTGCTCACTAGAAGTACCAGAAAAGCTTGTGAAGTCAGGAACCTTGTACCCACGAGGTAAAGGATAGATCCTATCATACTCCTCAGGGTAAGGCTTCTGAAAAGATGGCATGCGTACCCTCCTATAGGTTGTGCCAATCATATCTTCAATCATCTCCCTGATGTGGTTCTGATTGACTGGACCCTATACATCAGCAACTTGAGGTGGATGGCGTGGAGCAGGATGGCATTGATGGTCATTCCTTGCGCTATTGCCATTACCATTCCTCACATGAGGTGGTACATAGGCTACAGCTCGAGGACCAACTGGGTTGAGTTCCTCTTCCACATTGTCTGGGGCATGATCTGCAGCCTCCTAGTGTCTAGGGATGAGATCAGCTTCATTCTCACCCCTTGCTGCTCCGTCCCTAGGAGGTGGTAAATTGTTGTTACCAACTACCTCCACTTGAGGTGGAACTCTCACCTGGTTGGCACCATTATGAGCATGTGGCGCCACAGGTGGAGGGAGAAATGCTGGGAGGTTAACTTGCCTCGGATCTTGGGCTACTTGTTGGATTTCCCCCCGAGTCTATCTTCGACTTGACCAATCTGAGTCAGGATGTTCTCACGGTCTTGAATCATATGCTCTTTAAGTGAGCCCTTAGCCTCCTTAAGTTGGTCATGAGATCTATTCATATGATCCATAGAACTCATGAGTTGTTGCATCCTCTGCTCATGTGCCAAAGAAATTTAATTCATATCTTCAGTGAGATATTGCAACAAGATCTTTGAATCAGACTCCAAAGGTAATTGTGAAGGATCAACCATGTTTTTGCTTCTAGTTTGCATACCATGGCTAGATATACCTTCATCAACCTTAGGTGGCATGTTTGCCACTTGGTAGAACTTAGACAGAAGAGAGCAGAAAATAAAAAGTAAAGAAAATTTACCCTGAAGAAATTTAATTCTTATCTTCAGTGAGATATTGCAACAAGATCTTTGAATCAGACTCCAAAGGTAATTGTGAAGGATCAACCATGTTTTTGCTTCTAGTTTGCATACCATGGCTAGATCTGCCTTCATCAACCTTAGGTGGCATGTTTGCCACTTGGTAGAACTTAGACAGAAGAGAGCAGAAAAGAAAAAGTAAAGAAAATATACCCTGAGGCATTGGAGGAGGAGAGATCTGTTGTCTTGTCCTGCTTCAAGCGTTAATGGAAGTGAGTTGGTGTGGACCTTTGAGTGAGGCGGACACCTTGCTGAGAGACTAGGAGGAGTGAAAAAGAGAGGGAAAAAAATGCCACAGAGAAGGAGAGTGTTTGAACTGGTCCCACTAGGTGTGCCAAAAAGATGTTGCGCAAAAAATCTCTTGCTAGAGTTTTCACGGAGAATCATTTCTAACAGCATAGGGGCGTACCAGTCAATTTGTTGAAATTGACAAAGAGGTTGTAAAGAACTGGATCTGGTGCACGGAGCAGCAGATTAAAAGATCAGAGCGATTGTGGGGATTGGATCAAATCACACCGGAGCATTTAAATCATTGGATCCGTACAAACTACTTTCCATCTATGGGTCTTCCTCTAACAGGATCAGATCTGGGAGATCTGCTTTGATTGCAAATGAATTTGAAAAGAAAATAACAATTTAATTTGTTATTTATAGGAGAGAAACACGTGTACAGTGTTTTTGTGTCCGGAGACAAGATTGAAACGAGGGAAAAACACTAAAAGAGTGTTTGAATGTCCTGACACAAGATCTAAACAAGGAAAATTTGATGAACGAGTAAGAACTCGTGATGAGCAAGAGTGAAAATGGTGCAAAGCCAGAGAGAAAATAAGCACGGAGCTTGGTTTTTTGTGCTGAGCAAGTTTGTAGCTTTAGGAGCTGGTTTTTGATTTCTCGGGAGAAATGTTTGAGATGCGGAATCCCTTGAGATCTGGTAATGGCCTCCCTATATATAAGGGTCGGCATGGGCCTTGCATTTAATGGGCTTGCCTTGCTGAAGAAGGTGAACTCCTCCTCCTAGGTAGATGACAGCCTCCAGGAAGGTACAGTGAAGCTTCTTTCTCCTTCTGATTGCTTCCAACTACTAGGGAGAGGGAAAGGTAGATGCTAGGGTGCCACTTTTCTTGGATGGGAGATGGAAATCTTCCTCCTAGGTGGTTGATGAATAATTCTTCCTTCTTCCTATCACACATTATCATGTCTTCGTTGCTTCTTTTGGGCTGAAATCAACTAATCTGACTAAGTAGTGGCCTACTGACATCATGAATTGGACTTTAAACACTAGGGCCACGAAATTACTCATACTTAATCATGTTTAACTCTTCAAATCATGAAAATAACAATTAGTTAAGAAAATGACTTAAACTAGGGTGAGAAAGCCATGTGTCCTTAACTGAAAAGAATGCAAAAGTTGCAAACGAACTCAGAATAAACCAAAATTTCACCAATAGGCTTACATTATCTCCATAAGACTATGGAAAAAATTCCAATTGAATTCAAGCTCTCTATCATGGTGAATTTAGTTTCACTCCCCAGAATGTCATTTATTGAAAAGAATGCAAAAGTTGCAAACGAACTCAGAATAAACCAAAATTTCACCAATAGTCTTAGATTATCTCCATAAGACTATGGAAAAAATTCCAATTGAATTCAAGCTCACTATCATGGTGAATTTTGTTTCACTCCCCATAATGTCCTTAACTGAAAACCGAGCATAAGTTTTTACTCCGATGTCAGAATGAGTTGAAATTTTACCAAGATGATCTACATAGCTCAAGGATCATCATGGTATGCTCCTTGGTAGAAATTGCAACCTCTAGCCTTCTCAATTGGCTAATTTTACTATTTTGTCCTTAACTGAAAAAAATGCAAAGTTGTAGTTTCGCCTCCCGGGGAGGGGAAAAGGGCTAGGCGATTTCTCCACTATGTCAGGTCTACTATATTCAGGAGGTGTGAAATTGAAAATTTCATGCCTCTCTCACGTACGTCGATGTTTCTCTTGCTGATAAACTTTAGCTCTATGCCTCCTTCCTGCAAGGAAAGAAAAATTACTCTCATCAGGGAGGAGGGCGGCTTCTCCTCTACATGGGAGACGACTTTGGGCCTTCTCATCAAGTCCATGAGGTATTTTTCATCTCATGGGTAGATGATAAGCAACTTTCCTTTTTTACTGTTTGCCTTCCTAGTAGACAGCAACATTAAAGGAAACTGCTTCTGTTTGATTTTCTTTGCCACTCTCCTAGGTAGGGGCGGAATAGATGATATTTTTAATAATAATTATTCAGAGAAATAATTATTTTTTATTTAGTATTTAATAAATTTCAGCCCTTGCAATTAATTATAATATTTTCCTAATTCTTGTAGAAATAAGGTGATGTGAAAACCTAGTTTCTTTAGGATTTTTGATTTAATCCTGACCACACATCTTAATTATATTTATGTGAAGACCAATTTACCTAACTCTACAATCAACACACATTCTCCAAGTTCCATCCTTCTTTGGAACTAGCAACACAGGAATAACACATGGAGAAATGCTTTCTCGCACATATCCCTTTTCATGCAACTCTCCAACTTGTTTCTCCAATTCCTTTGTCTCATCAAGATTTGTCCTATAGGCTGGTTTATTAGGTATTTGCGCCCCAGGGATAAAATCAATTTGATGCTCAATCCCTCTAATTGGTGGCAATATCCAATAGGAATTTCCTCAAGAAACACATCTACATAATCACTCAAAAGAGAAACAATATTGCTTGGAAGATCTCCAGCCAAGTTGTTAGTACTCATAATTGTATTTCGACATAAAAGTAAGATCAAAACAGAATTCTCATGCAAAGCAGTCTTAATCTCACTTTAAGTAGCTAACAGACACTCTTTAACGGGTTTCTTAGAACTAACTTTCTTTTCAACCAAAACAGCCCCTTTTGCGTTATCATTATCATGCAATTTAGGTTCTGTTTTACTCTTTTCTTTAGCCCTAAATTCAGCCTCTAATCTAGCAAAATCATCTCTCAATTTCAATTGATCTTTTAAAGCATCTTGAGGTGATAAAGGAAGTAAAGTGATAGGAATCTTATCACACATAAAGGAATACTTGTTTGTCTCACCATCTTGCTTCACTTTGTTGTCATATTGCCATGGCCTCCCAAGCAACACATGACAAGCTTGCATAGGTAGTATATCGCACAAGACATCCTCTTTGTACCTGCCCAAAGAAAGAGAAACTAAAACTTGCTTGTTAACCCTATATTTCTTTCTCTATCATTGAACCATCCTAAGCTATAGGGTTTTGGATGCTTAGAAGTAGGTAGTTGCAATTCCTTCACCAAATAAACACTAGCTATGTTTCTACAACTCCCACCATCAATGATCAAACTACTAGGTTTTCCATTCACATCCAATCTAGTGTGAAACAAGTTCTCACTTTTGTTTTGCACATCCCCTTTCACATAGGCACTTAAAGTTCTCCTAGCAACCGAACTCTTAAGTGGAACTATCTCATCACCATCATCAATTGCCTCATCATCGTCCCCTTCACCATCCCCACTAGTATCTAAATCAAAATCTTCTTCTTCACTAAAAAGCTCACCATGCTCATTAAAATACATCACCTTCTTGTTAACACAATCTCTAGCATAGTGACCAAAACCTTGACACTTAAAACACTTAATGTGAGTCTTAGATGATGAACTTGAAGAACCCTTACTTTCAAGTTTAGGACTTACTAACCCCTTTTGCGCGAACTCCTTCTCCTTGTATGGAGTTTTCTCTTCTTTCTTGTAAGGGGTTTTCCATGAGCTATTTGATGATGTTAATCCCCTTTTGGCCACACTATTCCTCTTCACTTGGCCATCGACCTTCAAAGCATGTTGCAACATCTCCTCTAGATCATAGTGTTGTTGCATCTCCACAATATCATGAATGTCCCTATTCAAACCCGAAAGGAATCTAGCCATAGTAGCTTGTGGAACTTCTTCAACTTCAACCCTAGACATCAACAACATCATCTCCAAATAGTACTCATCAACACTCTTAGACCCTTGCCTCAATGCTTGCAATCTTTGCTAAAGAGAATTGATGTAGTAACTAGGCACAAATCTCCTACTCATAGCACTCGTCAATTCAGCCCATGTGTCAATTGGACTCTCTCTATTTCTCCTCCTAGACTGCACCAATTGATTATACCAATTCAAAGCATTCTCAACAAACTCAAGGATAGCAATTTGTACCTTCCTGGTTTCTACATAAGGATGATAGTCAAAGTACATGTCCAATTTTGATTCCCAATCCAAGTAATTTTCTGGAGTTCCCTCTCCATTGAACTTAGGAATTGTGTACTTGATGTTGTCCTTAGGCTCCTCTCTATCAACCACCCTTCTAGGCCGCAAGTTGTTCATATAAGCTTGACCTCCAGCTTCTTGCTCCCTTAATCTATCTAATGGACGTCCCCCCTTGCAACTTGCCTTTGAACTTGAGGCTCCCTAGCTTCATCTACCAAATCGCCTCCCCTTGGTGGTGGTAATTGAGCTTGATTAGCCCTTTGTTGATTTTGGCCCTCTCTCACTTGTTGAACTTCATTAGCCAAGGTATCAAATCTTGTAGACATGTTGTCCATTCATTGCATTAGGGTTTGCGTCATAGTAGCCAAATCGGCCTCATGATTCCCTCTTTGATTTTCTCCATATTTTCTATCCTGCATTGTACCTGCAATAAAAGGTTAGTAAAATAAAGAAAATCCTCACAATTAGTTTGTTTGTGTGTGATTACCAACAAGTGCTCTCGTGTTTGCACACAACTAGGTGGGTTGGCCGCCCTCTAATCACTCTTGATGATCTCACCAATTAGCTTCAATATGGCTAATAAGAACAACTTGTAAGGATTACTTCGCTCTTCTCGTGACCTACTTGAGGCACAAACAATTAGTAGCAAAACTAGAGTGAAACTCAAAGATAAGTGATCTAGAAACCAAACCAAACTTGTAGCACTTCAATGTTGATGTAGGTAGTCTCAATGATGTTATGCTTGAATTTGAGACCAAAAATTTCCTGTTTCAACCTTGCAAAAGGTCGAACTCATCCTGAAAAAGGGTTGAAACAGCCCCCTTATCGCACCAACTTTAAGAACCCAAATTTGAAGCTTAAAATTCCTATTTTGTACTAGTTAATTCCAAAGGCTCCAAAATGAAATTCAATACTTCAATAGCAGCAAAATCTTTTCCCAAAATCTCAAACACAAACTTTCAATTCCAATCAAAAATCTCCAATTAGGGCTAATTGCAACAAATAGATCAATTGCACAAAAGTTAAGAACCCTAACCCCCTGAAAATTTTGATGACTCTTTTTTTTTTTTTTTGAATTTTTCAATATTTTTCCCAGAAAGAACACTATGTAAAAACACTAAATACCAAATTCCAGCCCTTTCCAACCAAGAACGAATGCAAAACAAAAATCACAAGTTTATGGTCGATTTTTTTTTTTGGATTTTTTTAATATTTTTCGATATAACATTGATGTATGAGGGATCCGAATCTGAAATTTCAAAGCGAACCGACCACTAATGAATCCATAACAAAAATTGGAAGTTTCTAAACTTTTGAAAAGATGAATTTTGCGATTTAGGTGATGATGGATGAAAAACTTGATGAATAATGAATAGAAGGATATACAAATTTACCGATTGAAGATGAAAACATTGCTCTGAATAGCGATTGATACAAATCTAGTTGATAGATTCAAATCTATGCTTGAATTCCTCCAAAGATCTACTTGAAACTCCAACTTCTAGACTTGATGAATTTGATAGTCTTCCCAAAGATCCAATCTTCTTTTGTCGGCCCTAGATGATCAATTAGACCTGCAATTGACAACCTAAGATCACAAGATACTCAACTAGATAATCACTATCTAATTGTTTGTTAGGACTCTACAAGATTGAAGAGATCCTAAGTATGCTCAAACTAGAACAATGAAGTTAAATTCTTTAAAGAACTCTCTTTGATTGAAAAACTTAACTTGATTACAAGAGGGATTACAAGAGGGGGGGGGATCGATGCCTTTATATAGGCATAGGGTCGACCAAAATAAAAGAAATAAAGCCCTAGAGGTGGTTTATACATGCCTTGTGCGGCACACATAAAGAAAGGACAAGGAAATAGCCTAATCCAAGTCCAACTAGGAAAAATAAATAACAAGGAATAAATAAACAAGGATTGGACTTAGTCAAACAAGGCCCAATCCTAATGTCATCTAGACCTAAAGATAAGCTAATCTAAGATAGAATAAAGCCCACAATGGCCGAAATAACACATTCAAGCTCTAATGCATATCGATTGCAACTAAGGTGATGATCTTGGAATCAATGGATGAATGCTTGCTCAAATCATCACCGAAACTCTTCAATGGCGCATCAATGTCTTTCATATCATCTAAATGACTTCGAACAAGGCCCATGAGTGCATCCTTGAATCGTTTACCTTTTGCTCTTGTCATTGGACCAATAGGCATCTCTAATGGATCAAATGGCATCTTCTTGGTGCTTGGAACGTGCTCAACGATATCTCCATCATCTTCATGCTTCTCCATGCTCATCCTCTCCATGATCTCCATTGTCATCTTCATGTCTATGATAAGCCCTTGGTGCATCAGGCGCATCAACATCACCTTTCACATATGCACTCAAAGTTCTCCTAGCTACTAAACTCTTAAGTGGAACTAACTCATCACCATCATAATCATTAATTGCAGCCTCTTCATCATCCCTTTCATCATCACCATCCCCACTAGAATCTAAGTTGAAATCACCTTCTTCTTCACTAATGTGAGTCTTAGATGATGAACTTGATGAACCCTTGCTTTCAATTTTAGGACTTACAAACTCCTTTTTCGCACTCTCCTTCTCCTTAAGTGAAATTCTTTCATCTTTCTTGTAAGGAGTTTTCCATGAGCTACTAAATGATGTAAAACTCTTCTTGGCCAAACTAATTTCATTAGCTAAGATCTCCATCCCTTGATCCATTCTTGTAGAAAACTTGTCTAATCGTTGCACTAGGTTTTGCAACAAAGTAGCCAAATCAGGTTGATTTTCTCCATCTTTTCTATCTCCCATTGTACCTGCAAGAAAAGGTTAGTAAAGATAAAGAAAATCCTCACAAACAGTGTGTGTGTGTTTAACACAATTTGCTTTTGTCTTTGCACTCAACCTATGTGGGTTGGCTGCCCTCTAATCACTCTTGATGATCTCACACAATTTGCCTTTTACCACTCTTTTTAGCTTCAATAGGCCTAATAAGAACAACTTGTAAGGATCAATTCACTCTTCTCGTGACCTACTTGAGGAACAAATAATGAGTAGCAAAACTTAATGTGAATCAAAGAGATAAGTGATCTAGAATAACCAAACCAAACTTGTAGCACTCCAATGTCAATGCAGATAGTCTCATTTCAAGCTTTGATTTGCATATTTGAGCACAAGATTTTTCTGTTTCAACCTGGTAGAAGGTCGAACTCAACCAGAAAAAGGGTTGAAACAACCCCCTAAACGCACAAACCTTAAGAACCCTAATTTGAAGCTTAAAATCCTATATTGTACCACTTGAATCCAAAGGGCTCTAAAATGAAATTCTTCAAAATGAACACTTCAATTGCAACAAAAGCTTCCCAAAATCTTCAAAACATTTTTCAATTATTCTCAATTTCTCCAATTAGGGCTAATTGAAATCACAAACCCTAATCCCCAAATAACCCCAAAAATGCAAACTTTTTTATTTTTATTTGTTGAATTTTCACTATTTTTCTATGGAAGATAATAGTGTAAAAAGCCCAAATCTAAAATTTCAAGCAATTCAGACCACTAACAATTGCTGAACAAAAATCCGAAATTCTACCTCCGATTTTTTTTTTAATTTTTTAATATTTTTCGATAAAACCTTGATGTATAAGAACTGCAAATCTCAAATTTCAAGGCAATCCGACCTCTAATGAAACCAGAACAAAAATCGGAAAATTCAAATTCCAACTTGTGATTTTTGCGATATGAACTTAATGGAAATAGAACTTGATGAATGATGAATAGAAGGATAGATTTACCGATTGAAGATGAAAACCTATGCTCTGAATACCAATTGATACGAATCTAGTTGTGATAGATTCAAATCTACCCTTGAATTCCTCCAAAGATCAAACTTGAAACTCCAACTCTAGACTTGATGAAATCGATAGTCTTCAACAAAGCTTTCTTCTTCGTTCGTCGGCCTTAGATGATTAGTTAGACCTGTAATTAACAACCTAAGATCACAAGATTCACAAACAACTAAGTAATCTCTACCTAATTGTTTGCTAGGACTCTACAAGATTGAAAAAATCCTAAGTATGTTCAAACAAGAACAATGAAGCTAAATTCTCAAAGTTGAACTCTTATTCTTGATAAACTTAACTTAGTCTTACAAGAGGGAGTTGAATCCCTTATATAGGTGTAAGGGTCTACTTATATAGGAAAAAATATGGCTCTATGGGCGGCAAACATAAAATAAGGACAAGTGATCGAGTCGTTGAGCAATCACAAGATAAATCCCCACAAAACTTAACTAAATAGCTAGGGTAAGTAGGGGTCGAATCCACAGAGAGAGAGGATAATTTCTTTACTAATCTATTGTGTTCAAAATAAGGAGTTTCAAAGTTGAGATCAAATAATCAAAATTAATGCTAACAAAACAAACTAGAAGCAAAATAAATCAAGTAGCAAACTATATAAAACAAGCCTCCAATATAGAATCAATTTCACTGTTGACTAGATTGATATGGATCATTGACACAAATCATGAATTCGATATTAATTGCCAATCAATTAAGCATCATAAATTATTCCAAAGTAGTATATATCCTAAGACGTAGGCTTCAACTTTCCTTAGAATAAAATAATCTTCCTAATATCTTAAACAACTCCACTTGAATAATTGGTATAGGAACAGACGTAATGCTAATTCCAACATGCTAATAAGATTAATCCGCATCTCGCTAAAACTAACCTCTAATATTCTGATCCGGGTTCCAGCCCTTCCTAGAATAAGCATTAAGATTATTCTTTTCCACATGCATGATAAATCAATACCAAACTCATCTACATCTATTTCCAATTCGGCCTATAGATTTCAACAAGGTTTGATAATCCCATTGAACCTAGAATTCCTAGAATTACAACTGTCACTTGGACCAACATTGGCTCAATTCGAGCCAACTTGAATCTAACATTAGTATTCATAAATCTCAAGATAAGTAGGCCTCCAAATCAATCAAAATATGAACACATAAGATGAAGTATAGGGATAAGAAACATATTCAAGTAGAAAATCAAATTATAAAGAACAAAAGTCTCCCATAAATAATAAGTCAAGAGATCAATAAGATCCTACATTGGAGAAATAAAAGATTAGCTACTCATGAATTGAGTAGCCATCAAAAGAAAAAGGAATAGAAAAACCTAGGGAAGATAGAAGCTGGCCGGCGGCTCTCCTTGCTCTCCAAATTCGTCTAACCCCCCTTTCTAGACAGAAAAGATGTCTATTTATACTAGAGACTTAGGGCAAACTTAACCTAGGACAAAATAGACTTTTAAGCTCATTAAACATCCTCCAATTGAGTGGAATTTCGTCCTCCAGGTCTGGGCTATCTCCAAATACCGAAATAGCTTAATCATATCAACTTGGGCTTGAATTCATGGGCTTTTCTAGGTTCAACACGTCTGCAGAAACTTTAGGGGCATTTTCGTCCACGATAACGGCAAAACTGGGTCTCGACCAAAACAAGAAAGTTGTAGCTCTCGGAGTTAGCTTTCCAACGCATATTCATACGCCTCATTTGGAGTTCTGGATTAAAAGATATGGCTGTTTTCCCGAACTGACTCCAAATCTGGAAAGAAAGGAAGAAGCTTCAGCATGAAGACTCCCATAAGTAGTTGATTGCGCGCGCTGACAAGGGCCCCAACTCCCACTGGGCGCCCATCTGGTTGGCCTGAGCACCCAGGTCTTAAGCCTGATCACCCATGTCCTCCTGGTGGCTCGACATGTCTTCTTGCAACTTGAATTCTTCTTACTCCTTTGCTTTGGAACTTTGTAGCTTTCAACTTTATGACTTCAATTGGCATAAAATTGACTCCATAGATTCTTCATTCACGAACACGAGATCTCCAATTTCTTCCAAGAAAATCCATGAAAAACCTTTGTGCTAAAAATCAACCAAAATAGCTCCAAAAAGTGCCTAAAACAACATATTTGCACATTCTACCTCTTCAACACCTACAATCACAAATGTAAGCATTATAGGGTAAAATCTAACACAAATATATTGAAAAGCATAGGAAAATGACCATAAAAACATGCATCATTTTGGTCTGATCAACAAGGAAAAGCCTAATCCAAGTCCAACTAGGAAAAATAAATAATAAGGCATAATTAAACAAGGATTGGACTTAGTCAAATAAGGCCCAGTTCGAATGTCATCTAAACTTGATAATAAGCTAATTTAAAATAGAATTAAGCCCACACAAGATCGAATTGACCTCTGTAAGCCCAACTACATGTCGATGCAAGTAAGGTGATGATTTTGGAATTGATGGATGAATGCTTGAATCATCACCAAAGCTTGTTAATTGAGCTTCGATCGTCTTCATATCATCTAGATGAGTTCGAACAAGGCCCATGAGTGCATCCTTGAATCTCTTAGCTCTTGCTCTAGTCATCGGACCAATAGGCATCTTCAATGGATCGAATGGCATCTTCTTGGAGCTTTAAACATGCTTATTGATATCTCCTTGATCTTCATGCATCTCCATGCTTGCTTGCAGCCCTTGCACATCCTTTCCATGCTCTCCATTGTCATCTTCAAGTCCATGATCAACCTCGGGCGCATCAACCAATATGGTTCAAACCTCCCTAAGCTATGCCCAAAGGTGTTTAATTTTCCATTTGACTTGACATAAGATGCATGAGCATTGTTGTGTTGGCCTCATCTGGCTTGCTGAATTGGTAGATGTTTTCAACCGTAGTGTCAAGTAGTTTCCTTGCTTCTTCAAGGATCTTGAGTGTAAAACTACCTCCACTTGCGGTATCAACATAGGTCCGATCTTCATGAAACAACCCATCATAAAAGTTTTGTATGACTTTTTCTTCAGTCATCACTTGATATGGGAAACTTTCACATAGCTTGTTGTATCTTTCCCAATAATGGTACCACTTCTCGTTAGGCAGCTATTGACAAACATTGATCTTCTTTCTGACATCTGCAATTTTTGACTCCAGAAAGTATTTCCTGATGAAAGTTTGTTCCAATTCCTTCCATAAAGTGATAGATTTTGAGGGTAAACTCCAAAACCATTCTCTTTCTTTTCCTTCCAAAGTGGTTGGAAAAATTCGCAGCTTCGCTTGCTCTTCAAGCATTCCAGTAATGGTGGCACATTTGACAAAGAATGTTTGTTGGTGCTCTTGAGGATTTTCATGGTGTTCTCCATGAAAAATAGGTAGCATACGTATCACTCCTGGCTTCAACTCATAGGACATCTCCAAGTTAGGATAATCAATACAAGGAGATCGCCTCTCACGTGTGCGATTTAACTCCCTCAGAGAACGTGATCAAGTGTAAATCCAATAGAAAAAGAAAACAAAAGCACAATCTCCCCGGCAACAAAGCCAAAATTTATGATCGGTTGTCAGCAAAAAGAATCTCCACAAATTCTAACTATGGTAGGTAGGGTAAGTAGAGGTCGGATCCACAAAGAGATAGGATTATCTTCTTTTCCTAATTAATAAGCATAAAATCAAACGAGTAAAAGAGAATTTTGAAGATTCAAAATAAAAATAAAAACAATAAACTAAACTAAGGAAATCAATAGCATTTAACTAAGGAAAAGATTGTAATCAAGAAAACTAAGAAAGCAATTATGATAAAGATCCCTCCAACATAGAATTAATATCACTCTTGACAAGAATAACATGGATTATTGATATCTAGAGATTATGAAAACAATGGATAGCTTGTTTGGAATTAAATCCTAAGTTACCAAATTAGATAAAATTTCCCTTGTGAAGCCTTAATCATCCCTATCATTCTTAACAATAAAATTTCCCTTGTGAGGCTTAAAAATCATTAAGAACAAAGCATTAAGAACTAGTAATTTATGAACAAGCACAATAAACAATAAGAATAGCACATCAAACTATTTATTGATCCTTAAATCTCTTGGAAGGAATGGGTCGTTCTACTCAATTGCTACCAACAATTAAATCTAAATTGGTTGTTCTAAATTTAATTTAGCTAATGTAAACTTATTTTATCAAGATAGTGTCGACTCCAATCTATCAAAACAACTAAACATGCAACTACTAGAAAACATGGCTACAGCGACAGACAAACTTTGCGACGAACAAATCCGTCGTAGAAAGTCCCTTTCAGCCACGAACAAAGCGACAGAGTTGCGACGAATGCGTAAATCCAGAAAATGTTGTATTTTTTTCGCTTCTACGACGGAAAATGCGACAAACATTGCAGATTTCGTCACAATTGGTAAGGCGGGAATTTATTTTTGTGCGCCAAACTTTGCGACGAGCATGTCCATCGCAAATGCATACATTTGCGACGAATCTGCGACGAACAGAGCGACAAACACTTATTTTCAACAATTAAATAAATATTAATTAAAATATTAAGGCTTTTTTAAAAAAAAAATGAAGTTGCGAAAGTGTAAAAAATAGTAATTGCGACAGACATTGTCCGTCGCAGATATGCATAAGTGTTCGTCGCAATTGCTCAACCTTATATCACTTAGGGTTTTTTTCTTTTCTTATTTTCTCTATTCTGCTTTCTCTCTCTTCCGCCACTACTACTCGACTCCCCTCTGCACCACCACAGATCTGGCCATTTTAGTAGCAATTGAAGCTCCACTTGCCTACCTAAATCATACCTAACCTTTTGTCTTTTCGATTTCTTCATTTTTCCCTTAATAATTTATTCAAAAATCTCGAAAACCTTTTCCTCCAAAGTAGTTGCTCCTCCTCCATTCATTTTCCTTAGCACTTTCAAGGTTTGGTTTCAATCTCTTTCTACCTTATTGTTAAATAAAAGTTCTATTTATGGTTTTTATTTTTTATATGTTTTTATTTTTAACACATAACAAGTTCTTGTTGGTTTTTTTTTGACTTGATTCTAGCTAAGGTTTTTGAAAATCTGTGGAAAGTATTGGAAGGTAAAAGTCTATATTTTTTACAGATTTAAAGTTTATTATATTAATATAATATCTTTAGTACTTAGCCAAATTCTTAACTGTAAACTTTTTGAAGTAAATGGAGTATGAATTTTCTAACATAACCTTCTTATTGGGCGACATGAATGGAAATGGCAGGATAAGTGCCTGTGGAGGGAATGGATTTGCGGGAGGTGGTGGTCGAAGAATTTCAATTAATGTTTTTAGTAGGCATGTTATTCATGGTATGTGTTGGGCTTTATGTTAACTTAACTAAACTACATGTTCAACAAGTCTAGGGAGAAGATCATTTGTGAATTGTGCTAAAGCATTGTTACAATCTAATATGGTCATCTATTAAAGTCAATTGTAACCCAAATCTCCCCTTCTTGTTATATTTTTCTTACTATAAGGTGTGTATCTTTTGCAGGAGGAGAAAGCTTGGGTTGTCTTGAACAACCACTTTGGACAAACATATATATTTAAAAGATCACACCAAGGCTTTTGTTCCCTTAATTGCAGTCGTGTTCCCTCTATAGTATTGCCTTTTAAGTTGATGAGTGATTTGGTTTCAAGAGAATCATATCTCTTTGGTTTAGATCTTTCGATATCATGCATTTAATTGGTTATATTGTTTTTTATCATTTGTACAATCTAATTTTAATACTGTAATTTCTCGTATAGGTTAGGGGACAAATTTGCTTGTCGTGTGGTGCAGTTTTAAGCTTTGGCCTTGCACATTATGCTTCATCTGAGTTTGAATTAATGGCAGAAGAGCTCTTAATGAGTGATTCAGTTGTTAAGGCAAGTGTCTGCTACTTTTGTGCTTAAGTTGAGCATTTCTACATGATATGACATCTTTACAGGTTCTTATTTCTATATAGTCTGTTACTTGGCTCTGCCTTGATTTTTTAGAATAGTTATAATCAAGATTGTCATTTTTCACTATGTTGTTATTGTGTTGATCATAATTTAACTGCTGCTTTGTTTCTTTCTAATTTCTTAGATATATGGGGCGCTTTGTATGACAGTCAAAATGCACTTGATGTGGAATTCCAAAATGCTTATAGACGGTGGAGTTGATGCCATAGCAGCAACATCCTTGCTTGAAACACGAATGCTAATACCATGATGGTAAGGAGATGGGATTGGTGGCAAATCCTGTTCTTCATCACTATTTATGTAAGTTATACAACTATTTATTGTATTGATAGGTTCTTTTTAAGAGATTCTACCTTGAAATTGTTATAGTTGTATGATGGTTTGGTACAACAAGAAATTCAGTTTGTTTTTACATGTTTATTTTGGGAACTAAGTCATTATTGTTTCAGAACTTAGTTGAAATGTTAATTTTTCTTGTGATAAATAATTATGGCTACCAAGCGACATCTTGATTTTTACATGAGGATTGAAAGTTGGAGAGACCATATAGCGGACCCTAGTAGTAGCTTCTTGATAACATTGCAAATTAGTACTATATATCTAATTTTAGTCATTAGTTTCTAAATAACTTGTACATAGATTTTGTCATTATTTGGTGATGGAAAATGGTTTAAGCTTCATGTACTTTAATTAACAACATTATTTTACTTTGAGTTGGCCGCCCTCTCTTGTCAAATACGTAAATAATCTCTTTATGTCTAGTATCTTCAAAATTTATTCATGTTAGGAATATATGTTATATAATGTTATATTTACAATTTTTATGTTCTAATATTCCAAATGAACCTTATAGGATTTTTCATATTTGGATGACATTTGATTCACATGAGTTGAATTCGCAATTGACCACATCAAGTGTTTGCACTTTGTATGGTATTGAAATTCTAAAGGATTGAAAATTCATGCTTAGAAGGTTCTATAAGTTCATGTCAGAAATCCCACTCTCGCAAAAGTTTTAAGCTTATTATATAGTATAATTATGGTATGAATGTTGCAATGGATTGAATTTGATTTTAGGAATGTACTGGAATCATAGTACTAATTTATATCTTACTACATTGTATTTTTATCAAGTATTTGAATTATATATTATTATTGAATAAAGATTTTCTACGACCACAAACAATATCTATGATGAACTGAACGCATTTGTGATGGACAATAGCTTCTATTCATAACAACTACGACGAACATTTGCATTATTTTCAACGAGCAGCAACATACTATAAACACATTTGCGATGGACTAACACTAATCAACGACGGATAAATACAAACAATTCTAACAAATGCGACATACAAATTCCAGTTCTGCGACAGACAGCGACAGACAGCGACAGACGTTTCAAACAACTGCGACAAACAAAATAACCATCTACGACAATTTACGACAGACCAAGACGACGGATTAACGTCAAACTTTGACCGCGGGCCTGACCAACTGCGACAGGATGAACACCGTCACCGACGCCATGAAGTCTGTCACAGTTGACAATAATTTGCGACAGACGGTCGTATTTGAGCATCTGCGACTGAAGCAAATACGACGGACGGTATACGTCACAATGTCCGTCATAGAAAGTCATCTGCGACGGATATGCACCTTTCTGCGACAAATTCTGTCTGTCGCCGTAGCCCTGTTTTCTGTCCATAGCTATGGGATTTAAACATAGATTTAAGAATACCCAAAATAGATTTCATATATAAGTGCAAAATCTCACCATGATATAAATCAAGAGATCAATTAAAATCTACATTGGAGAAAAGAAAAGAACTACTCACTCATAAATTGAGTGAGCATTAAAAGAAAACATAAGGAAAACTTATCTATAAATGAGGAGGAGGAGGCCGGTGGTAGTTCAATCTCTAGGAGAATCCTAACTCTTCAAACTATTCTAAACAATATCAACTTACAAAAACCTAAACCTTAGGTATCCATTTATAGTGGAAAAATATCCTAAAGTCACCAATTACACTTAGGATTGGATTCATCTAACTTTAGGACAAATTCAGCTCTAACTATAGTCTTCAAGTCGGTTTAGACTTCTTCTTGGGCATCAATTGGGTGAAAATCGGACTTGGGCCCAAAACTGATACTGGACAGAAACTCCAGTGGCAATTTCAGCATTGAAGATGGCGGAACTGGAATTCGAGCCTCAAAGCAAAGTTGTAGATCTCTGAGTCTTCTTTCTAACGCATTTTGTATCACATCAATCAAAGGTCTTAGTCAAAAGATATGGTCGTTTAACAAAGACTGCATAGAAATCATATTCCAAGTAGGAATAGGTAGCATCACTGACTCCCATGGGCTCTTTGGCACGCGCGGATTAGCACCCCCGACTGTAGCTGTGCCCACAGCCCGATCCTTCATACACCCATGTGGTTTGGTCATGCCCCCATGTCGACAGACTTCCTTCTTGACATGTCTTCGAATCTTCTCGTTTGAGCTCTTCCTTAGTTCTTTCATCTTGGAATCATCCTTTAATGATCTTCATGGCTTAAAATTGATTCTAATGAGTCTTCAATTACGAACTTCAAATCTTCACTCAAAAATTCTATCTTTATTGTGTCAAAAATCATCAAAATAGCTCCAAAAAGAATGAAAATTAGCATGTTTTCACTTTTCATCTCTTCAAGACTTAAAAACACAAAATACTATCAAAATAAGGCATAATAAAGCATAAATACATCCAAAACCATAAGAAAATTACTATAAAAATAAGGTTAATTTTGGTTTGATCAACATTTCTATTTTATTTTTCTTTATAATTAGTTACATGTCATTTCTCTCAAGATATCATTGCTTTTCTGACCAGTTTGATCAGTTCAATGAACCAAGCAACCAGGTTCTAGTTTGCCTAAAATAACTCGATTTTTTTGAAAATGTATCAATGGGGACTTTCCCAAAAAACAAGAAACTTTGAAACCTTCTCCTTTTGATTTTCCCCTTTTTTCTTCTTTTCAATTTTTTTGAGTTTTTCTTAATGATTCTTTCCCTAATTAGTCCAGTTAAGCCCATCCTTAATTACCGATTTACCCCTAACTCTGAATTTAGTGGGTTCATCTAAAAGTATCCAGATGATGCATGGACCGTCAATTTGAATAAGGAAAGTGAGTATTTATTCAGGGCCACTCCAGACTTCCAACAAAGCAATGTGCGTGTCCGGGGTCCGAACCCTACCGTTTAACGACTTAAGGGAGAAAACCAAGCCTGGCCTAAAGGAGTCGCCACTAATCTTTTTTTTGCCTAGGTGTGATTAGCCACCTACTGATTATTAGACCTAATGTATCACGAGCTTGGCAACAGACACAATAAGTCTAATACTATGGCCTACGAACCAAAACCTATGTCCGGGAGTCGGTTACGTGTAGGGAAGGATTAGCACCCCCACAACGCCTGTCAATATGACAATACTGAAAGTCTAACGCTAATCTGAGGAAAATCCTAAATTTGTTGCTTTTAATCTTAAATGCTTAATCTTAATCTTTTCGTGTTTTCTTAAGTCTTAAAACCTTTTGTTCTCTAAAACATGAAAACATGACAAAGCTCGCCCTTTGATCGAAAGGGCATTTTTGGAAAGTAGAATAAATTGAAATGCGAAAATGATGAAACTGACACTTTCACCGAAAGGGTATTTTTGGAAAGTAGAATAAAATGAAATGCAAAAATGATGAAACTGAACCTTTCACCGAAAGGGTATTTTTGGAAATCAAAAGTAAACTTAAACTCAAGAATGACAGAATTGACCTTTTGACCGAAAGGTTATTCTTTGGAAAGAAAGACTAGACTTAAATGCAACAACCTGATGAAACTGACCCATCGACCGGAAATGTATTTTTGGAAAATAAAACTAAAACTGAATGCAAAAAGACGAAACTGACCCTTCAACCGAAAGGGTATCTCTGGAAATGAAAATACTAAACTTGAATGCAAAAAGACAAAACCGACCCTTTGACCGAAAGGGAATTTCTGGAAATCAAAATACTAAACCTAAATGCAAATAGACAAGACTGACCCTTTGACCGAAAGGGTATTTTTGGAAATGAAAATACTACACTTAAGTGCAAAAGACGGAAATGACCCTTCGACCGAAAGGGTATTTTTGGAAATTTGAAAATACTAAACTTAAATGCAAAAGATGGAAATGACCCTTCGACCGAAAGGGTATTTTGGAAATTTGAAAATACTAAACTTAAATGCAAAAGACGGAAATGACCATTCGACCGAAAGGGTATCTTGGAAATTTGAAAATACTAAACTTAAATGCAAAAGACGAAAATGACCCTTCGACCGAAAGGGTATTTTTGGAAATTTGAAAATACTAAACTTAAATGCAAAAGACGAAAATGACCCTTCGACCGAAAGGATATTTTTGGAAAAAAAGAACTAATGACCTTTGGAGAACAAAACTTTAGTGGGAACTTTCCCGTAAGGAAACCAACTTTTGGAAATGCTTGGATGGGAACTTTGCCTAAAATAACTCGATTTTTTTGAAAATGTATCAATGGGGACTTTCCCAAAAAACAAGAAACTTTGAAACCTTCTCCTTTTAATTTTCCCCTTTTTTCTTCTTTTCAATTTTTTTGAGTTTTTCTTAATGATTCTTTCCCTAATTAGTCCAATTAAGCCCATCCTTAATTACTGATTTACCCCTAACTCTGAATTTAGTTGGTTCACCTAAAAGGATGCAGATGATGCATGGACCGTCAATTTGATTAAGGAAACTGAGTATTTATTCAGGGTCACTCCATAAATCAACTGGTCCGGTCTCCGGGGCGATTTATAGAGCGGTCCCGACCTAGGAAATCCCATAAAGGGGTATTCCATCTTCGGAAATAAACACTCACAACCGTTGTTATTTTAATCTCAAATGACATTCGAGGATGCAATATGATTAATCATGAAATAAACAAATGTTCAACCGGGGCCACTCCATATAGGACAACCCAGCATTCCGGCGCAATTTATGAAGTGGTCTCGACCTAGAGAGTCCCTTTATGGGGTAGTCTCATCTTCGAGTTGGATAAGACTCCTCCGGTACCTCCAATTTTGCTAATAACGCCAAATTTGCTTCTCTAGACTGTCGAATCCCCAAACCACCAAAGTTACGAGCCAAACGATCCATAGTGAAAGGTCGATTCAACAATAGCAAAAAAGCAAGGCAAGGTCCTCCATCGCTAGACTGAGTCTTCAACGGTGAAACTAACAAGTCGAACCTACAAGACAGGACAGAGGATCTTCGGGCACTCTCTAGATCTTCGAACATAGATGGTGATAGAGGGTATAAACACAAGTTCACTTAACAACTGTAAACGAATAATTGATGATGCATGATGCAAATGATATTCCTAATTAATTATGAAAATACTGATTAATTGCTAACTCTAATTTAATTAGGGATAACTCAATTTCTAAATATCCCCGAGCTAATTAAATTACTAAATCTCTAAATTATTTTATCATGAATTTCTAAACTAAAGCCAAATTTTAAGTTATTAATTACCAATTACTATTTATTAAAAGCTAATTTAATTTCTAAATTACTTTAAGCTAAACTAACTTAAAACTAACCCAACAATATAAATTAATGCAATAGGCCCAATATCTGATTAACATGCGAGCCCAAAAGAAATCAAATGGGAGAAGCCCAAAGCTTAAAGGAAATTTAAAAGCCCAAATAAAATTAGGAGCCCAAGTAAATTGCCCAACTAAAGTGGGCCTCAACGGGTCAGATCTGGGTCGAATTGCATCCACCGAATCAGGTCTCGGGTCAGAGACAAAAACAATGTCGTTTTTGTCTCTGAACCCTAATTTCTTCTTCCCTTTAATTTTTCTCTCATCTCTTCTTCTTCTTCCCCTTCAACCCGATACCTCCTTTCCTCTCTAGCCTAGCAGCGCCGCTGCCTTAGTACTCCGTCGCCATCACCGTCAGCCCTAATTTTACCCGTGCCAGCCATTAATCTCTTATCTTATCCTTTGAAGCTTCCACCTCTCTCTCTCTACGATAACAACCATTAGCCGCTGCATATAAAACAATCTTCACCATGAGCCGCCATCCTCCCTACTAACAGGAGCCCTTCAAACTGCCTCAAAAGCTTCCATTCCTAGACTTAAACACAGATATAAGTCAAATCTCTCAAGAACCTCACCAAACACAACAGACCTTCTAAATCTGAAACCCACCACCACCAAACTAAGCCACTGTAACCCGAAACTACGAATCCCAATTCCCGGTGGACTCTGACTTCCCTTTGTCTTGTAAATCTAAGCCTTGTTTTGAACCCGAAAACTCTCTCCCTCTTCCTCTCCTTTTGAATCCTAACTTAATTTGATCAACTTGAACCTAGAATAGAAACCCCCAAGTTTATTTCTAAAGGCCACCTTTCTTTGCTTTTCTGTTGGGATTTTTCTCTGCTTTTTTTTGTATTATATATATATATATATATATATGTGTGTGTGTGTGTGTCTTGCTGCTAACCTAAGAGCTCCCACCCTAGAACCCTAGAATTTTCCCCTTGGAAGCTGCCTCTTCTTTTTTCTCAAAACTCCCCTCCTTTTGCTTTAGTGAAAATGATGAATATATATCCTTGCCCCAAATCAATCTCCACTGTAAGTCCCCTCTTTCATCTAACGGTCTCTCTTGCCTCCAATTTTCTGTTTTTGCCCAAATTTTTATTCATTAATGATCTCTGTCTCCTTGTGCAAGTGTCACTTTGAGGGTGAACTCGTGTGAGGACCATCAGCTTGCCACGATTTGCACTCCCTCTATGTTTTTTGTCTATTCTTGATTGCAATAGTAATTTGTTCTCACGTGAGTTCTCTTGTGTCTGCAGGTGCTGATGTGGTCCAATGAGGGTTCAAAGGAAAACTTAAAGGCCAATTAGCACCCTCCAGCTGGTAATGGCCTGTGTTGCTGAGCTGACAATCCTGAGATTCAAGCCTGTCCTCTAAGACTAATGACATCCTGACGGAAAGGTAATCTCTCTCATCTTCCTCTTTGTTTACTCCTTGCTGTTGTAATTGTTTCAAGGAAATGTTTTTGTATGTGTAATGTGAACTTGGAGAGCTCAGATGCATAATGCTGAAATTAAATGCTAACTGTGTTAGGATGGAATGTATCTATGATGCCTATGAAACTAAATGCCTTGTTTTGTGAAAATTGCCATAATTTTAAAACTAAAAATGAACTGTTGTTGGTGCTTGATGTCTAGATGCTGGTTGAGTGTGAAAATGCAAAATGAAGGTATCAAAGTGTGCTTTTATGATGTATGGGCTGGTGGGATGCAACGAACTTGTGATCGTATGCTTGTGTAGCTGAGATTGAGTTGCAAGCTGAATTGCAAAGTCTGCCATTTGATGATGAATTCTTGCTAAACTGAATTACAACTGCTATCAAAATTCAATTCTTTTGATGCATGATCTGTTCTAACTTCTTGCTTTGCAATTTGTTGCAGTTGCCTCATTTTTGAATTGATTGCTGTTTTCATTGCTATTATTTGTAAACTTGCTTGAGAGATGGATTAAATACTGCTGTTGCTTTCGCCGACAGCAATGTCCTGTTCTTTTCTTTCTTGAACCTTCCCTGCTGCTGTGGTATCGAATGAACATGTTGTTTTGCTACTTAATGGCCTTGATCTGTTTGCTTGCTCTGTTGTCATGCTTGTGTTACTGTGCTGGACATTGATCTTTGCTGCATGAATTTCTCTGAATTGCCATGATCATTATTGCCCATACATGCTTGCTGATTTGCTATTGTTAAGAAAAGAAGATTCTGATATTCTTCAAGGGAATTTATCAAGTGTTTGAACTGTTAGCAATTTTCTCTTCTCCTATTGATGCTTGCTGAATTTGCTTCTATTTTGCATGTTGTGGTGATTTACAAATCAACCAATTTTGCTCATGGGCCTTGGGGGAGCATGGACCAAGAAAAAGGCAAAGGAATTTTTGAAGGAAAAGCTAGCAATATGGAGAATGAAAATGGCGGGTTGCATGACCCTCCCACTTGTGTATATTATTCTGAGATGAAGTGTAAATAATGACAATTTTTGAATTTTGTAATTCCAAGTATTTAAACTAGGAAATATGACAAGCTTTTTATTTTAGTGGAAAGAGAGGGTGGAAAAATAATGTACTTCCTGGAATAAAAGAAAAGTGATGAGCTCCTCTAATTTCATTGCCCAAATGCAAGCCCAGAAGTAAAATTGCCCAAAAAGTTTGGAAGATGAAGGCCCCATAACCAAAATGGTACAAGATAAAATCCCAATTGTCCAAGAATGGCCTCAACCTACAGGTGGCCCAAAGGAACTAAGGTCCAATAAGAATTAATTAAAAGAAAAGATCCAAATAAAGCAAAAGCTCAAATGCCCACAAATTTGCAAATGAAACCAACCCAATAAGAATAAGCAACCCAATAAGAATAAGAGGGTAAGAGGGAAATTAAGGTGAAGGAATAAGAATTAATTAAAAGAAAAGATCCAAATAAAGCAAAAGCTCAAATGCCCACAAATTTGCAAGAATGAAACCAACTCAATAAGAATAAGAGGGAAATTAAGGTGAAGGAAAAGCTTGGCTAGAGGGAAGGTGAGAATAAGGAATAAAAGGAACGATTAGATGGAATTTAAATGTTTAGGAAAATTATTTAATATGGATGTTAACCAAAATAGGGCGTCTACACCCATGTTAAAAGTTAGAAGAAGCATTTAGTTATTTCACCTGGTTACAAAAATAATATGTAGAGTCAATTTTTATAGATTGGTTTTTTGCTCTGTAAATGTGAACACGTTTTTGTGGGTTTAAATAAAATAAATATGATTTATGAGGTTATAGAGTGATGGAATACGAATCGATTCAGTGTAAACCGCATGTAAGAAATGACTAAAATCGGGCAATAAGGTCGTCCCAGGTTAAAAGTTAGAAGGAGCATTTAGTAATTTCACCTGGTTACAAAAATAATATATACAATATTGTCGAAACATTCGGGTCCGGGGAACCCTGCCGAGACGACGTTGAAAAGGAGTCGCCACTAATCTATTTTCTAAGGTGTGATTAGTCACCTATCCATGTTATTGAGTCTAATATTAACCTAAGCTTGGCGAAGGTAATACTAAACCTAATACAGTCTGCTTAACCAGAGTCTATGGGTTCGGGAGTCAATTACGCTCGGGGAAGGATCAGCACCCCCAAGACGCCCGTCAAAGACGGTACCTTTAGTCTAAACTAAATCTAATGGGTTTAACACTAAACGGTTGCTTTTATCTTGATTATTAGAAGAAAAGGGTCATAAAAGAAAATTAAATCATCTTTAAAACAAATGTCGAGAATTCGAAGAATATGATCGAACACCGTCAATCAATTCTATTTCGATTCTCTTTCACTGTTTGTTCTCTTGTTGAATCTTCCACACCAGGAAGAGATTTGAAAATGTCGTGACAAAATCTTTTGACCATTTTGACTTTGAAAAACTTGATCCATTTTATTAACTTCCAAAATCTTCTTTTGGATTGCTTAATTAAAAAACCTTTCTTTTTTGAAAATGCTTACCTTGAAAATTCTTGAATTACCCATTCCTTAATTTTGAAAATCGACTAAGAGAACATGATTTGAGAAAAAACCTTTTTGAAAAACACCTTTTATTGCCTCTTTTGATTTTTTGATTTTTCCATTTTTTCAATTCTGACCTAGATATTAACTAATGCATGTATGAGATGATGGATGCAAAGTCCAGTTTTTAGTTGATTAATAAATAGGAGTTTACTTGAACTGACCTTCACGAACCTAGCCCGGCCTTCTGGGGATATTCGTGAAGATCATTCAATCTCAAGGCGAAATCTCGAGAGGTCGTGCCCGAGCACCTTCACCCGATATTAGCCCGTCATAGTTAAAACACCTCTTTATTAATCGCAATTTATAGAGGTGGCATGAAATGCAAACAGTTATAGCATACAAGTAATAAATATAGTATGCATGCAATTAGACTCTACTTTAAATCTACTCTAGGTTACTAGATTATTACAAACCAAGGGGCTTAACTAAAATGAAATTAAACTAACAAAGAACAAAATTGAAAAAAATTAAAAGCTTCAGGGCCAAGTTGGACAAATTAGGGACTTTTCTGCACATCAAGTAAAAGATTAGCAAAGTTCAGGAGGCAAAAAGCACAATTGGAAAATCAATAATGTGAATAAACAATAACTATGGAATTTAAAAATGTGAATGCACATGAAATTAATCTAACCCTTTTTTCTTTTTACTAATCTATTTACCAATAAACTAGACTATTAAGCTAATTCTAGAATCCAATATTTACTAATTTATTGGGAATTAAACTAAATTACTAATCAACTTTAACTATTCAGAAAATTATACTAATTTCTAAGGAAGACTAACTTTAATCTAGCCAATTATAGCAAATTATATGGGTATTGACTCCTAAGCTTAATTAATTAATCCATTTCAAAATTACCCAATTGCTATTCCTAAATATGATTTATTGACATTAAAACTATTAAGTAAGACTAAGCCCAAATGCAAAAGAGAGTTAAAAACCCAAATGACTAAAAGAAATTTATGCCCAAAGTCAGAAATTATACCAAATAGGAGAATGGGCTTCGGTGGGTTTTAAAAAAAAGGCAAGTTGGGCTAATGGGTCATATAGGGTTGGATGAGGGCTATCCCGGGTCAAGTTTAGGGTTTGGTATAAATTCACCCTTTTCTTCTTCATCCAAAGCTTTTCTCTCTAATTTTTTCAGAGTCGCCACCCCCCTAACCGGACTCCTCATCGAACCGCCATGGTCAGCCGCGTTAGAGCCCTGTCCCAACTGCCGATGAATGCCAAAGGTTGCCTGAAATCTCTCCTCGGTGCCCTGAGTCCCAATATGACCTCATCTCTTTCAAACTACGGCTGCAACATCCTCAACCCGAAACCTAAACCCAACTACCATCGCCGCCGCCTCAAACATTCAACCTCGCCGTCGCACCAGGCCTTGAAGTTACTCTCTTCTCTTCCCAAACTCAAAAACACAAGCCTTCAACCACTGAGAAACACCCACCCATGAACCCAAAAGTTTCGAATTCCGGTGGCAGGTGGGTGTACCCAAAAATTTCGACTTGAAATGGATGTCGCAGTCTACTTGGGTAAGCCCTCTTCCTCAACTCTCCGATTCGCTTGGTACCCTTTCTTTTTGATGAATTTTGAGTTCAGGAATAACTAAAAACCAAAGGTTTTCAGTGTGTTGTTGAAAATAAACAAAAACTTATTTGAAGCCCTCTTTTTTTGAGATTTCTCTGTGTATGTGTGTTCGGTGAAGGAAACTATAAGGAGATGTCGAAGGTGTGATTTTTTGAGTGATAAGTGTGAGAGAAGGAAGATAACAGAGAGAGAATGGGAAGAGTACTTTTCTGGGTATATTGAAAGGGAGAAGAATTTTTGCTCATTCGTGAAGTCTGTGGGAGAAGATTTTTTTATTCTTTTGAGAGAGAGGCGCTTGGTCGAGAGACTGTGTATGTGTCTTTTTTTTTCAAAAGATGATGGGAAGGGATTCTCAGAGAGAGGGGTGAGAGAGACCGAGAGAAAATGAGAGAGAGAGAGGACTTGTTGTTTGTAAATTCAGTGAGTGAGACTTGTGTTTGTAAAAGGGCCGATGAATCTATTTTTTCATTAGCTGTATTTCCCCTCCTTAACCAATCAGTATCTTCTCTCTCCTCTAGCTAGCTAGCTGTAATTTTCCTTCAATTCATTCCTGTAATTGTGAAAATAATCTTGATATGTTTGTCATCTTGCAGAGGCAGTTGCTGAGGATAAGAACCAAGGTGCTGAGCTGGCATGGAAGCTAGGTAAGTCTCTTTTCCTGTAACTATTTCCTTTTCCTTGTTAGCTACCAAACTCGATTTGTACTGTTGTGCTGCCATGTGTTGTGGAATATTCATGTAAATGCTCTTGATATCCTGTGATTAATAAATGAAAACAGAGTTGTGCCCGATTGATGTGATGATTGCAAATGCTAACTGTGGAAGTCCAGTAATGTCGTTGTGTGCTCCAAACACTTGCTGAATTGATGCCTTTCATTTTCCTTGTTAATGTGGCTATGAAGATTCTGGCATTGCTCTATTCTGAGTTATTTAACTGCTGAAAATGTGGGACATTGTCCTGTGTTGATCATTGCTTTAAGGTCAAATTGAACTGTGGTAATCGAATGCTTGCTGTTTTGCCTTTGTTCATCACAATGTGATAGAAATAGGAATGCACACTTGCTCCTGCATTTTGTTGAACTTGGACTCTGTTTTCTTGCTTGAGCTCTGCTTAGTTGTCTTCATGCTATGTTGCCTTTCTTAATGTTGAGTCTCATGAGTGCCATAATACTTAGCCTTTTATGTCTATGGAATGCTTGCAAAATGGAAAAGAAAAATGCCAACGCAATGCGTGAATGCTTAGTAAATTGGTAACTGTTGCTTGCTGAAAAATGCTTGACCTCCGCAAGTTCGAATGACTGCTCTTTGCTTGGTGATCTGCTGCTTGCTGTTGCTGTGTGGGATTACTTTGCCTGTAAATTCCTTTGATTGCAATTTATTTGGACGCTCCTGATAGATTGCTGTAAGATGAATACCTGACTTTGGTCTTGGCTTGCGACTTTATCTTTTGCCCATTCCCCCATGAAATTTCACTTAGCTAGCTGAGGTGCCTAGCCCTACTATCCTGCTTTTGTTTTTCGATAGAATCTTGAACCAACCTTGTCATCTCTACAGCTCATAAACTCATTTTTCATTTTTCCTTGTTTGCAGGTTCAACGGGGATCTTATAAGGAAAATCAACACTTAGAACTCGAGAGAAAAAGAGACCAAGGGCAGGAGTCATGGGACCATTGCTTTATTCTATTTTTTTGTATTTTCCTATTTCCATTTTTTTGTATTTTTGTGATAACAATGCTATATTACAACTATTTAGTAGCAAATTGTAAAATGTAGATTCTACTTATGCTATGTTATGTGAAGAAACTTTAAGTTAATCAAAAGCGACATGATTTATATAAGTATAAATACTAGGAGTGATTAATGGACCAATAAAAATGAATATGAAGAAAAATGATCATGCTTAATGAGAATAAAAAGACCATGAATATAATTGATATGATTAATGGGAAAATGACAATAGATGGGACTTACTTAAAAATGAACACAAAGATGTCAATTGAAAACTAGACTAAATTACTGAATGAAGCTAAGCCATGAAGTATGAAAAAAATGCAAAAAGTGCATATTAAGATTTTTTTGGTTTTTTTTCTACTGCAATTTAAATGACCTAAATGAATTAGTTAACCTAAATAAAATGTGAACTTAAAATGACTAAAATGCCCATGAATGTGCAAATGAGTAAAATGCCCCTAAATTCTTGAGAATGACCAAAATGCCCCTAGTTGATCCTAATGCCAAATAAGAAATAAATTGATTTAAATTGAAAGGATATGGACAAAAATGGGTGTCTACAGCTGCCCCTCTTTGTGCGCTTTCTAACTCTCGAGAAGTGCGCAAAGAAGTAATTTGTGTACTTTTTTAGAGTTAGAAAGCGTGCAAAGACATAGACACCCATTTTACTGGAAAGTTGCCAAAACCTCGATTCACCGAATCAAACTTTGAAGAAACACTGCATCGCAGAAACTTAATTTACTGAATCGTCTTTAACTGTTTGAAAACGTGCTGCACCAAGCTCACCGGCTTCTGGTCCTTGAAAAGATGCACCGCAACAACTTGGTTCACCGAATCAACCTAATCTGTTTGAAGATTTGCTGCACCGAGCCCACTGAGTTCATATTGAAGATGCTACACCGAGTCATCTGAATTCATCTTTGAAGATGATGCACCGAGCCCACCGAGTTCATATTGAAGATGCTACACCGAGTCATCTGAATATAACTTTGAAAATGCTACACCGAGTCATCTAAGTTCAACTTTGAAAATGCTACACCGAGTCATCTGAAGTCATCTTTGAAGATGCTACACCGAGTCATCTGAAGTCATCTTTGAAGATGCTACACCGAGTCATCTGGATTCAACTTTAAGGATGCTACACTGAGTTATCTGAGTTCATCTTTGAAGATGCTACACTGAGTTATCTGGATTCAACTTTGAAGATGCTAGACCGAGTCATTTGAATTCATCTTTGAAGATGCTACATCGAGTCATCTGAATATAACTTTAAAGATGCTACACCGAGTCATCTGAGAAGATGGTAATGCATCATATGGAAACGAACTGTGGCTTGTGGAAAAGCCTATGCTGCCTGGACGGAACCAAGGTTTGAACTGACTCGTATGGAAACGAGTTTGGCTTATGGAAAAGCACATGCTGCTTGGATGGAACCAAGGCTTGAACTGACTCGCATGGAAACAAGTTTAGTCTTGGAAAACTGAATTCATATGGAAATGAACTAGGCTTATGGAAAAGCCCATGTTGCTTGGGTGGAACCAAGGCTTGAACTGACTCGTATGGAAACGAGTTTAGTCTTGGAAGGAACCAAAGTTTGAACTGACCCGTATGGAAACGAGTTTGCCTTGTGGAAAAGCCTATGTTGCTAATTGACTCGTATGGAAACGAGTTTGGCTTGTGGAAAAGTCAAAGCATTCGGATGGAATCGATTCAAAATCTTGAGGATTGAATCTGAACCCCATGGAAGTGATTTTGGAAGAAAATACCTTTGGAAAATAACTCTAAATCTGATGTTGTAACTGAAAGCTTCTTGATTGATGATGAAAAAGGGCCAATGTGCGGTCAACTTGAAAAATAACTCTGGTCTGATGTTGTGATTGATACTTTTTGACTGTTGCTTTGAATCTTTGTTTCATTTCTGTTCTTCTTGATTTATCCTTGAATTTGCTTTTTTGTTCATGCTGAGGTCTCCATTTTTGCCCCAGATCTCACTTGAATAATATGCTTCGAAAGATTCTTTTGCTTATCCCACTACTCCCTGTATCCATTCCCTTATCAACTCTGTAACAAAATTTGACCAAAAGTTAAAATGCGGATATCAATCATGTAAGTGAAACTCTTTGAAACATGTCATGAATTCGTAAATATTGCCCCCATATGATCCTTATGAAATATATGCCCCAAACAGTTTAGGCTGGAAGAAAAACTCATTTTCTCTGAAAACTTTTTTAAATGTGAACTCTGAAGAGAATTGGTGGTCACCACTTAAATACCATTTGAAAAGCGAATTTTGATCTTGGACACACATATAGAATGCAATCTTTTACAAAACATATTTTCAAAACATTCTAAATTTGTTATTTGTCCGAAGTGATTTGTATCGACACTGGGTATTGAAAGGAGTATGGTTCGAAAGGATTGAATGGCAATTGTCAAAAAAATTTATTTTGGTGTGTTGGCTTCACTTTGACAAGACTGAAATGCTTGATGACATTGTCCACTCTTGAGTCAATGCTTATTACTGTGAAAGAAGTCATGTTTTCTCTGACTGTTTTGGAGGCTCCAATAATTCCCATCCTTGCTCTAGACTGCCCTTCTCGGGTTTTCACTCTAGAGCTTGATCTTCTCTTTTTCATCATTTTTCATTTCATTTTCCATTTTTTGATTTTTTGATTAATTGTTCCATCATGCACCCGCATTTGAAAAAATTTGAAACCAATTTTCTTTAAAAACCTTTATGAGAAAACATTTTTCTTTTGCAAAAACAATTTCTATTTTAGGAACAATCTCTTCACCCTCGATATCCTGACCTGATCAAAGATGGACTTTATTAGGCACGTCCAAAGAAAGGATGAAAGGCTCAAAAATGTGTTTGAGGGTGCTCGATCCAAGAATCACTTTCTCTGTGGTGAAGGATGCTACTGAACTTGATTTTCCATTTTTCAGCTTTCAGCTTCTTCGTTTTTGCTTTCGATCCACTTTTGATTTGAACTTTGATTTGAATCACTTGATGAAGTGAACTGAATGCTTCTTTATGAATTGAACGCATTAATGCTGGAACGCCTCACTTTCCACTTTGAATGCAGACCCGTTCTTTTGAGGTCGATCCTTTTTCATCTTTGCCCCTAGTGTAGAGGGTGATCCTTGATCAGGGTTGAATCGAAAGAAAATCCATATGGCTCAAATGGGACAACAACGGATAATTTTCTGCAAGCGAAAGGATAAGAAAAAAGGCCATTTATCATTTCAGATCGGGATATTTTGATGAAAGGCGACTCTTAAAAGACTCAAAACCTTTTTTGAAAAGCTATTTTTGAAAACCTTTTCTTGAAAACAATTTTCTTGAAAAACATGTCTTGTTTTTTAATATCTTGAAAAACTGTGCGAGCACATGATGTTGCAATTCTTTTTATTCTTCTTTTTACGACCTCTTTCTTTTTTAGGCCCAGTTTTATTTTTCTTTGATGGGAATTTGATGATTGATGTCTTCTACCTCATTGCCTTGTCGAGCCTCCTTGAAAACGAGCATGTCATTACTACGTTGAGTGTTGCCCCCCACCATTCACAAGGGCGATAAAGGTGTTTCAACAGTTGAAGTAGTTTAAAAGGTGTCATGTAAGTGGGCTTATTTGATTTCTGAAACAATTTTTCATCCAAGACCCTGAAAGTGGCTTGAGTTTGGCCTTTTGAGCAATTTGCTCCAAGGAATATAAGGACCTCAATATGTCTCAGATTCGAATTGGTTTCCAAGAGAAAGAATTGGCTCTTTTAGGATCAACGATTGGGGTTCTGAGTAGTGTTGATACAAATCGAGTAAAAACGTTCCAGTTTTGATCTCATCTTATCTTTTTTGTTCAAAACACAATTGTTTGTTCAAAAGAATTTTGTTTTGTTTTTTCTTTTTTTTTCAAACCCTTTATAAATCAGACATTCCTTTGCTCATTGCCCAAGTGAACATTATAAAGTACTTTGGGAACTGTTTCATAGTGGTGATCTCCCAATTCAGCAAACATTCACAGCCAAAAGTGCAAAAATTTTAACAATTATAAGCATGACAAGATACAAATGACAAAAATCTATGCAGATACTATGCACATGAGAAAAGAGTTCATCAGTTTCAGAAATTCCCTTCTTATGGCAGGTTTCTGCATTGTCACTGATTTTGGGATTGTCAATTCTTTCCCATGAGATCCTAGAATCGTATAGTGAACAACCACTGGTTTGAGCGAGAGCGACTTTACTGGAACGGCCTGTCTTTGGACAATATATCTGAAAGAAAACTTCATTGCTCCTCCTCGCTGATTAAGGCTCAATACTGCACTTGATGCTTCAAAAAATGCTCCCCTAATGATGTTAGGCTCCAATAGATAGAAAACCAGTAATATCTACAAGAAATGTATTGCCTATATGCACAAAATGTATCTATTTACAAAAGGTAAGGATAATGCAAGATAGATGCATGTAGTAATGAATGGATAATGCATGACCTTTGCATGAACATATATACAAAGGAATGGATAATGCACGATGGATGTATGAACATATACACAAAGACATGGACAATGCATGGAGGATGTATGACATATATGGATATGATGAAAACTTATCAAATCATAAAAATGTGTACATAGATGCAGCATTACATGGCAATCTATGTCGATAAAAAAATAAATGGAATATGCATGGTCAATTATAGAATATATGGATGCATGAGAATACAAGAATGATGTCATGATTTTTTAGGATGGAACCTGCCAAACAGCAGAGTTATTCATATGCAACTGCAAAAAGGGAAGAGAGACAGAACAAAACCGGTTGATAACTAAGCATAATGATAAAGCATGAATGAATAACTGAGAATTGAAGTAAAAAGCAAGATGCAAATGATGTGGCATTCAAAGTCTCTTGCTGATGGATACATAGAAAAGATGCGTGACATGGCAAATTATGTGGATGAGCAGATGCGTGAGCATGCATGATCAATTATGCTTTTGAAGATGTGAAATGCATGGGGATGCACAATGCAACCTGCAAAACAGAAGAGTTATGTAGGTACGTCTGAACCTGAAAACAAAAACCAAGAGTAGTCAGTAACTCAAAACAAATATGAACAAGTAGCTGAGAATCGAAAAGAAAATCATGCCCCTTTCTTTTATCGATCAAAATATTTTCGCTGAAAAACACTCGGGCTGTGAGTTCTTTGGGGCAGGTCGGTCCATTTACCGAGAGTAAAAGAAGCTTACTCTCTCTACGGTCCCTTTTTTTTTTTTGAAAAAAACGAGAGGTAAGGGTAAGAGATGTTCCTTATGTGTACCAACTTATATGCTGGCTTGGTCCACTCACACATAGAAGGTTCCCAATTTTGAC
This sequence comes from Corchorus olitorius, assembly GCA_001974825.2. Classification (NCBI taxonomy): domain Eukaryota; kingdom Viridiplantae; phylum Streptophyta; class Magnoliopsida; order Malvales; family Malvaceae; genus Corchorus; species Corchorus olitorius. The sequence continues at coordinate 13,823 of AWUE01017648.1, read as the reverse complement.
CCGGCAGGGTCTCATTGGGTGGAGGTCTTTCGCACAACCTGCCCGGGGACCTGATTCGTCCCACGAAGGCTTGCTTATTACACCTCCCAAAATCTAATGAAGGTAGCCAAAATGTAAATGCAAGATGCAATTTAAGTGACGTGTGTGAAGGAACAACCTACCATTGCCCTAAAACTTCACCTGACAGACCTAGTAACAAACCACAACAGAAGAGAAAAAAAACAACAAGATAGGGGTGAAGATAACAATTACGCTCGGGGAAGGATCAACACCCCCAAGACGCCCGTCAAAGACGGTACCTTTAGTCTAAACTAAATCTAATGGGTTTAACACTAAATAGTTGCTTTTATCTTGATTATTAGAAGAAAAGGGTCATAAAAGAAAATTAATCATCTTTAAAACAAAATATAGAGAATTCGAAGAATATGATCGAACACCGTCAATCAATTCTATTTTGATTCTCTTTCACTGTTTGTTCTCTTGTTGAATCTTCCGCACTAGGAAGAGATTTGAAAATGTTGTGACAAAATCTTTTGACCATTTTGACTTTGAAAAACTTGATCCATTTTATTAACTTCCAAAATCTTCTTTTGGATTGCTTAATTAAAAAACTTTTCTTTTTTGAAAATGCTTACCTTGAAAATTCTTGAATTACCCATTTCTTAATTTTGAAAATCGACTAAGAGAACATGATTTGAGAAAAAATCTTTTTGAAAAACACCTTTTATTGCCTCTTTTGATTTTCTGATTTTTCCATTTTTTCAATTCTGACCTAGATATTAACTAATGCATTTATGAGATGATGGATGCAAAGTCCTGTTTTTAGTTGATTAATAAAAAGGAGTTTACTTGAACTGACCTTCACGAACCTAGCCCGGCCTTTCGGGGATATTCGTGAAGATAATTCAATCTCGGGGAGAAATCTCGAGAGGTCGTGCGGAAGCACCTTTACCCAAGATTAGCACGTCATAGTTAAAACGCCTCTTTATTAATCGCAATTTATAGAGGTAGCATGAAATGCAAACAGTTATAGTATACAAGTAATAAATATAGTACGCATGCAATTAGACTCTACTTTAAATCTACTCTAGGTTACTAGATTATTACAAACCAAGGGGCTTAACTAAAATGAAATTAAACTAACAAAGAACAAAATTAAAAGAAATTAAAAGCTTCAGGGCCAAGTTGGACAAACTAGGGACTTTTCTGCACATCAAGTAAAAGATTAGCAAAGTTCAGGAGGCAAAAAGCACAATTGGAAAATCAATAATGTGAATAAACAATAACTATGGAATTTAAAAATGTGAATGCACATGAAATTAATCTAACCCTTTTTTTCTTTTTACTAATCTATTGACCAATAAACTAGACTATTAAGCTAATTCTAGAATCCAATATTTACTAATTTATTGGGAATTAAACTAAATTACTAATCCACTTTAACTATTCAGAAAATTATACTAATTTCTAAGGAAGACTAACTTTAATCTAGCCAATTATAGCAAATTATATGGGTATTGACTCCTAAACTTAATTAATTAATCCATTTCAAAATTACCCAATTGCTATTCCTGAATATGATTTTTTGACATTAAAACTATTAAGTAAGACTAAGCCCAAATGCAAAAGAGAGTTAAAAACCCAAATGACTAAAAGAAATTTATGCCCAAAGTCAGAAATTATACAAAATAGGAGAATGGGCCTCGGTGGGTTTTAAAAAAAAGGCAAGTTGGGCTTATGGGTCATATAGGGTTGGATGAGGGCTATACCGGGTCAACTTTAGGGTTTGGTATAAATTCACCCTTTTCTCCTTCATCCAAAGCTTTTCTATCTAATTTTTTCAGAGCCGCCACCCCCATAATCGGATTCCTCATCGAACCGCCATGGTCAGCCGCGTAAGAGCCCTGTCCCAACTGCCGATGAACGCCAAAGGTTGCCTGAAATCTCGCCTCGGTGCCCTGAGTCCCGATATGACCACATCTCTCTCAAACTACGGCTACAACATCCTCAACCCGAAACCTAAACCCAACTACCATCGCCGCCGCCTCAAACATTCAACCTCGCCGTCGCACCAGGCCTTGAAGTTACTCTCTTCTCTTCCCAAACTCAAAAACACAAGCCTTCAACCACTGAGAAACACCCACCCATGAACCCAAAAGTTTCGAATTCCGGTGGCAGGTGGGTGTACCCAAAAATTTCGACTTGAAATGGATGTCGCAGTCTACTTGGGTAAGCCCTCTTCCTCAACTCTCCGATTCGCTTGGTACCCTTTCTTTTTGATGAATTTTGAGTTCAGGAATAACTAAAAACCAAAGGTTTTCAGTGTGTTGTTGAAAATAAACAAAAACTTATTTGAAGCCCTCTTTTTTTTGAGATTTCTCTATGTATGTGTGTTCGGTGAAGGAAACTATAAGGAGATGTGGAAGGTGTGATTTTTTGAGTGATAAGTGTGAGAGAAGGAACATAATAGAGAGAGAATGGGAAGAGTACTTTTCTGGGTATATTGAAAGGGAGAAGAATTTTTGCTCATTCGTGTAATCTGTGGGAGAAGATTTTTTTATTCTTTTGAGAGAGAGAGGCTTGGACTGTGTACGTGTCCTTTTTTTCAAAAGATGATGGGAAGGGATTCTCAGAGAGAGGGGTGAGAGAGACCGAGAAAAAATGAGAGAGAGAGAGGAGTTGTTGTGTGTAAATTCAGTGAGTGAGAGTTGTGTGTGTAAAAGGGCCGATGAATCTGTTTTTTTCATTAGCTGTATTTCCCCTCCTTAACCGATCAGAATCTTCTCTCTCCTCTAGCTAGCTAGCTGTAATTTTCCTTCAATTCATTCCTGTAATTGTGAAAATAATCTTGATATGTTTGTCATCTTGCAGAGGCAGTTGCTGAGGATAAGAACCAAGGTGCTGAGCTGGCATGGAAGCTAGGTAAGTCTCTTTTCCTGTAACTGTTTCCTTTTCCTTGTTAGCTACCAAACTCGATTTGTACTGTTGTGCTGCCATGTGTTGTGGAATATTCGTGTAAATGCTCTTGATATCCTGTGATTAATAAATGAAAACTGAGTTGTGCCCGATTGATGTGATGATTGCAAATGCTAACTGTGAAAGTCCAGTAATGTCATTGTGTGCTCCAAACACTTGTTGAATTGATGCCTTTCATTTTCCTTGTAAATGTGGCTGTGAAGCTTCTGGCATTGCTCTATTCTGAGTTATTTAACTGCTGAAAATGTGGGACATTGTTCCTGTTTTGATAATTGCTTTAAGGTCAAATTGAACTGTGGTAATCGAATGCTTGTTGTTTTGCCTTTGTTCATCGCAATGTGATAGAAATAGGAATGCACACTTGCTCCTGCATTTTGTTGAACTTGGACTCTGTTTTCTGCTTGAGCTCTGCTTAGTTCTCTTCATGCTATGTTGCCTTGCTTAATGTTGAGTCTCACGAGTGCCATAATACTTAGCCTTTTATGTCTATGGAATGCTTGCAAAATGGAAAAGAAAAATGCCAACGCAATGCGTGAATGCTTGGTAAATTGGTAACTGTTGCTTGCTGAAAAATGCTTAACCTCCGCATGTTCAAATGACTGCTCTTTGCTTGGTGATCTGCTGCTTGCTGTTGCTGTGTGGGATTACTTTGCCTGTGAATTCCTTTGATTGCAATGTATTTGGACGCTCCTGATAGCTTGCTGCAAGATGAATGCCTGACTTTGGTCTTGTGCTTTCGACTTTCTCTTTTGCCCATTCCCCCATGAAATTTCACTTAGCTAGCTGAGGTGCCTAACCCTACTATCCTGCTTTTGTTTTTCGATAGAATCTTGAACCAGCCTTATCATCTCTGCAGCTCATAATCTCGTTTTTCCTTTTTCCTTGTTTGCAGGTTCAACGGGGATCTTATAAGGAAAATCAACACTTAGAACTCGAGAGAAAAAGAGACCAAGGGCAGGAGTCATGGGACCATTGCTTTATTCTATTTTTTTGTATTTTCCTATTTCCATTTTTTTGTATTTTTTTTTTGTATTTTTGTAATAGCAATGCTATATTACAACTATTTAGTAGCAAATTGTAAAATGTAGATTCTACTTATGCTATGTTATGTGAAGAAACTTTAAGTTAATCAAAAGCGACATGATTTTATATTAGTACAAGTACTAGGAGTGATTAATGGACCAATAAAAATGAATATGAAGAAAAATGATCATGCTTAATGAGAATAAAAAGACCATGAATATAGTTGATATGATTAATGGGAAAATGACAATAGATGGGACTTACTTAAAAATGAACACAAAGATGTCAATTGAAAACTAGACTAAATTACTAAATGAAGTTAAGCCATGAAGTATAAAAAAGATGCAAAAAGTGCATATTAAGATTTTTTTGGTTTTTTTTTTCTACTGCAATTTAAATGACCTAAATGAATTAGTTAACCTGAATAAAATGTGAACTTAAAATGACTAAAATGCCCCTGAATGTGTAAATGACTAAAATGCCCCTAGATTCTTGAGAATGACCAAAATTCCCCTAGTTGATCCTAATGCCAAATAAGAAATAAATTGATTTAAATTGAAAGGATATGGACAAAAATGGGTGTCTACAAATATATGTGAAATGTAAGTTTTACTACGAAACTGATCAATATATGGCAATTTTGTTAACTTTCTTAATCAAATTCTTCATCCCTTACAAAGTCATTGCTCATTCACATCTAACTAAGATTATTTCCTCATCGTTTCTCAATTACTGCCCTTTGTTGATTCCTTTCACAACCCTGCTGTGTAACGCGGGTCGTATATCTAGTAATCACTTAGAGATTAACCATAATCCTAAATAAATTATGAAAATACCCAAGATATATTTTCTAAAGGTTTAAATTAACTTTAATTAAACCTAAAGCCAAAAAGGAACCAACTTAGTACCTTATGAAGATTCGAATTCTATCCCAAAGCCAATTTTAGAAACTAGTCTTAAATCCATTAAAGACTAATTTCTACATTTTTTAGCTAAAGTATTGAACTTTGAATTACAAATTTTACTTTGGACAAACCTTTATCAATTAGAGACTCAATCTCACATCTTTTAGGCAAAAATTTAATCTTTGAAATAAAAAGCTAATCTTTAAGCTAACTTTAGCCCATGATTACCAGAAGATAACCTTTTTACAACATTATTAACTAAAAATCCATTCTTTAATCTTTAAAGCTAATTTCTTGAATAAACACTTGTTTACACTACTAGAATTTATTGGAATAAGGGCGTTTTTTTTTTTTTTTTTTTGCATGTAGGGGCGGTTTAATACGCTGTTATTTCAAATAGTGGCATTTTACACAACGACGACAGAAGCGCCGTTATAACAACCACCCCGATTTTGAAATAGCGGCATTTTTATATGGAAACACCCCTATTTAACGGCGTTTCCAAACCATAAATGCCGAGAAATTAATTTTTAGAACAAAATTTTGATTTAGAAATAGGGGCGTTTCCGTACAAAAAACGTCCTATTCGGTTTTCATACTAAAAACGCCACTAAATAGTCAAATTAGTTTCCATACAAAAAACGGTGTTTCCATAAAATGTCAAATTAGTGGCATTTCATAGCGATTCTAATAAAAACGTCCCTATTTGGATTTTTTTTTTTTTTAACTTTTCCTTGTATTAAACTGGGCGGAAAATTTTCCCACCGATTTTTCTAATTTTACGGCGTTTGTATATAAAGCGCCCCTAAATGGTTTACTTTTTTTTTTTACTTTTTCTTGAATTATTCTAAGGAAAATTTTCTAAAGGTTTAAATTAACTTTAATTAAACCCTTAAGCCAAAAAGGAACCAACTTAGTACCTTACGAAGATTCGAATTTTATCCCAAAACCAACTTAAACCCATTAAAGACTAATGTCTACATTTTTTAGCTAAAGGATTGATCTTTGAATTACAAATTTTACTTTGGACAAACCCTGATCAATTAGAGACTAAATCTCACATCTTTAAGGCAAAAACTTAATCTTTGAATTAAAAAGCTAATCTCTAAGCTAACTTTAGCCCATTATTACCAAAAGATTACCTTTTTACCACATTATTAACTAAAAATCCAAGCTTTAATCTTAAAAGCTAATTCCTTGAATAAACACTTGTTTACACTACTAGAATTTACTGGAATAGGGGCATTTTTTTTCATATATGGCGTTTTAAAACGCCGCTATTTCAAATAGAATTTACTGAAATAGCGGTTTTTTTTCTTGTAGGGAAACACCCCTATATAACGGCATTTCTAAACCATAAACGCCGGGAATTAATTTTTAGAACAAAATTTTGATTTAGGAATAGGGGCGTTTCCATACAAAAAAACGTCGTATTTGGTTTTCATACTAAAAACGCCACTAAATAGTCAAATTATTTTCCATACAAAAAACGGTGTTTCTGTAAAATCTTAAACTAGAGGCATTTCATACTAAAAACGCCACTAAAGAGTGGCGTTTCTAATAAAAACGTCCCTATTTGGGTTTTTTTTTTTTACTTTTTCTTGAATTATTCTGGGGAAAATTGATCAGACCAGAATCATACATCTTTTTATTAGGTTTTTCCTATGCTTTTTGAGTATTGTATGCTTGATTATGCCTTATATTGGTTATAATTTTGTTCATAGGTGTTGACAAGAAGAAAAGTGCAAAATCTTCAATTTTGTACCTTTGTAGAGCCTTTTTGGATGATTTATGACACAAATATTTTCCAAGGAAGTTTTGGATGAAGAATGGAGCCAACATGTTCGTGATTGAAGAGCTTGAAGAGTCAATTTTATGCTTATCAAAATCATAAAGTTGATTGCTTGGTCTTTTCAAGGAAAAGGAGCAAAGACAAGTTCAAGAAAAGAAGACATGCCAAGGTGATGAGCTATGACACAGCCCATCTGGGTGATCAGGCGAAACACATGGGTCTTCAGACAAACCATGTGGGCATCCAGCTGGAGTCGTGACACTGCCCACCTGGGTTCTCAAGCAAACCACATGGGTGCTCAAGGCAACCATGTGGGCGCCCAGGTGGAGTCGGGGTCCTTGTCCCGCGCGCACCCAGCAGCCAGCGTCGACACTTCCATGTCACTTCCTGTTGGAGCTACTGCAATACTTTCTAGATTTGGCGACAGTTCGGGAAAACAGCCATAACTTTGGTCCAGAGCTCCAAATGAGGCATATTAATATGCGTTGGAAAGCTAACTCCGAGAGCTACAACTTTCGTGTTTTGGTCGAAGCCCAGATCTGAAGTTTTCATGGACGAAAATGCCCCTAAGTTCTGCGGACAGAATCTGTCTTGGGCCTGACTTGCGTTTTTTATCAATTGAGCCCATATAACTTATTTGGGTCAGCTCGAAGATATGGAGAACAGCCCAGAACGTCCCTAGGGTTAGTTTAAGTCATCTAGAACTCTAAATTAAACCCTAGGCAGCCCCCCATATATACCCTCTTATCCTAGAAACCCTAAGCATAGTTTTTATCTCTTTTTATTCTTGAGGATTTGCGATAAGGAGAGGAGGCAGCCGCCCACCTCTCTTCTTTGTAAGTTTTCTAACCTCTCATGGATTGGAAACAATCCATGAGTAGGTAAACTGTTGTACTTCTTCCCTTAGGTATTTTTGATCAATGAATCTATGGTGAGACTTTTGTTCTTAATAATTTGATTTTTCTGTTTGAATATGTTTCTTATCCATGTACTTCATCTTATGTGTTCATATTTTGATTGATTTGGTGCGCAACTTATCTTGAGATTTATGAATGCTATAGTTAGATTCAAGTTGGCTTGAGTCAACCTAATGTTGGTCCAAGTGACAGTTGTTAATTCTAGGAGTCCTAGGTTCAATGGGATTATCAAACCTTGTTGAAATCTATAGGCCAAGATGGTAATAGACGTAGATGAGTTTGGTATTTATTTATCATGCATGCGGAAAAGTAAATCTTAATGCTTGTTCTATGATTCTTCCCAGGGGGATGCTTGATTAAAAACAATAGAAATTGGTTTTTGCGAGATGCGGATCGATTTTATTAGCATGTTGGAGGGTTGAGTATTCCTCTCCTATACCAATTATTCAAGTGGAGTTGTTTAAGATATTAAGAGGATTACTTTATTCCAATGAAAATTGATGTCTACGTCTTAGGCTATATATCGATTTGGGGTAATTTATGATTCTTAATTGAATGCAATTTAAGTCAAATTAATGCTTTATATTCATGATCCATGATTTATTTGATCAAAATAATTACCTAAAGAGAAGAAGTATGTTTTTAATCACTTGTTTTTCTCAAACTATTTTCTTAATCTTTAGTTTAATTTTATTTTATTGTTTTGTAGTTTAATTTGTCTATTTTGAAAAACCCATAAAAATCCCATAAAAATCCCCTTTGCTAAGATTTTCTTTAGTGTAATTTGGATTTAATTTGTTTCCACCTTCTCTGTGGGAATCGACCCCTACTTGCCCTAGCTATTAGTTATTGGTTTGTGGGGATTTGTTTTGTGATTGCTCAACGACTCGGTCAAAAATTTTTCGCTCATTTTTTCTGATTTAGAGATATAAGCGCCCGCCATATAGTGGCGTTTTGAAGAGAACCGCTACTATCTTTAATTTTAAAGAATCAAATAGTGGCGGCTAAATAAACGTCCCTATATTAGCGTTTTCTAGTAGTATTATTAACCATAAAAAGACTAACTTTACCCAAATTTCAACTTTGAAATTAACATGCTAGCATTTTTTAAACTAGATCTACCATGAAGTTGATTATTTAAGCTTAAAATGACTTAAATCTAAATCATTTATCAAAAATGGAAAGAAATAAGCCTCAAATTGAACTAGACAGCAACAATATATCAAGCCCCAAATGGCATTAAATCGGAACAAAAATCAAAGTTGCATGTATTAAATAAAAAAATTGGGAAGTTAACTCACAAAAGGAGTAATTTTCCCCTCTCAAATGCTTGAGACGGCGTCGTATTGCCCTGAGCTCTTCCTTTTCTGTTTAAATCTTTTTTCTTTCTTTTTTTTTCTCTTTTTTCTTCTTCCTTCTTCCTCTTCTTCCTCGACGAACCTCCTCTCCAACCTCCGATCGTTGTTTGGGTCAGTGCAAGTCTCGTCCTCTCAAGTGAAAGCCGCCTCCTTGGCCTTTGGAACTCTCGAACGAGCTTTCCTACTTCCTTTTCGGTTCAAAGCATCAAACTTTCCTCTGTTTGAGATGAACCGCAACCTTCACACTTCAACTTTCTTCCTGACCCTTCACTTCACCATTACTTAAAAAAACCCCAATCAATTTTTGAAACAAGCTCTTTTACAAACCAGAACCCCAAATTCGAATTTTTTGAAACCCTAGACTAAATTTCAAGCCTTTTCTCTCTCTTTTTGCAGCTCACTTTCTCTCTCTAAGACTCCATTTCAGTGAAGTGAATCCGTACTAAGGAAGGAGAATATGATGGTATTTAAAGGCGCTTTGGCCTTAAATGAAAGGTGAGGATCTCTCTTCCTTTTGTTGATCTCTCGGCTCTGTCATTTTTGAATTTTCCTTTCTCTTTTTATTCTTCAAGTTGTTTATATTGCTTTGTGCTTTTGTAGTGAAGGGTAGATGAAAGGGATAAGCTTGGAGCCGGAATGAGCTGGACTATGGTGGGTCACCCTTTTTTCCACGGGATATTTCCATACAATTTTATTGCATTTTTTGAAATTCATTTCCCCTTTGAAACGTCCTTGCCTTCACCAGTTTGTCTTCTTTTACAGGTAGAGATGACCTGCTGAGCAGGCATAACGGTTTGGTAAAACTTTCTTCTCTCACTAGATTTGTTGGCTTCCTTCTGGTTTGTTTTTTACTCTTTTGCTAGCTAATCTTGCTCCTTTTTATATATTTTGACGTGGGTCAATGAGGACTTCGAAGCTGTCTCAAAGTCCAATCAGCTGTTGCCAACAAGGTATACTCCCTTCCTTCTTTCCATTTTATTTCCGCCTTGCTTGTTGTGTTTCTGAGATTATGAATTTGTTTGCTGCAACTGTTGTTCAAGCTGGAAAAATGATGTATGCTTAACTAGCTAATAATGCAATGTCATGTGAGAAAAGTCATGATGTTATACCTTGAAACAACATGTAGATGTGAGATGCATTATGGACCAAACTTTCTAATTTACCATGTAATGGTAATGCAATGTTGAAACTTGGGTGATGTGAATTCATGAATAGAAAATGGATGTGTCAAAATGGATGTTGGTGAAATTGCATGCTAATAATGGTTGCTGTTCTTGGAACTAAGATGGACTGTTTGTTGCATTTGATGCTTGCTGAATCATTGTGTAATGATGTGCCTTGCTTGCTGCATTTGCAACCGTTGTAAACTGTCCCATCTTGTTTGATGTCCCATGCTGTTACGTTGAGTAGTTTGGCCCTTGAAACTTGCTTCTAATTGTCGAATTTGATTGCTGCCATGATAGTTTGTAGATGTGGCTTGAACACGAAAATGTTGCATTTTAAAACTATTTGCTGTTGGAACCATTTTTGCACCCTGAGTTTCGAAAAATCATAACTCCTTCAGTTCAACTCCGATTACTGTGTTCTTGCAGCCTGGAGAAAGCTTGGAGAATGCTCTCCAGTCATCCTGAAATTGTTTTGGCAATTGGGGTCTTTTTTTGGAACAGATTTGAGGTCTTAGTGAGCTGCAATTGTTGTCCAGCATTTCTGCATACGTAGATGGCTTAATTGCAGTGTCCATTTCTCTTTCGTTCGAACTCCGAATCATGTCATTTTTGTGCTTTAAAACGAAGCCCCGAGAGACCTCTACAACCTTGCTTCAGAAACTTTCTTCATACGATCACATTAAGGTAGCCGAATTTGTATTTTCCTTGCACCGTGCTGTTGGAGTCAGGGGTGTGAAGATACAAGACTATTCGCAAGCTATTCGGGTTCAATTCGAGGAAAATTTGAATTCGACTTGATCATTGTCGGGTCGAGCTCAAGCTCGAGCTCGGATAGCTCGAATAGTTAATCGAGCCAAGCTCAAGCTTTGTATAACTTGATTCGCTACTCGACGAGTAGCTCTGTTAAAATATGTATGTTATATATGTTTTATATGTAATTATGAAATAACTAATCTACCCTTCCTTAAATTACAACTTGGGTCCAAAAGTCGAATATACCCAAATCACAATCCCCTTCTTTGTCGAGCTCGCCTCCCCTTTCTTGAGCTATTCTTCTGAAAACCTCATCTCCCCTAACTTGCCGCCTCCGACCTCCCTCTTTCTTGAGCTATTCTTCTGAAAACCTCATCTCCCCTAACTTGCTGCCTCCGGCCTCCCTCTTTCATTTCGTTGTCCAGCAGTCTAAGGTTCGTCGTCAAAGACACAAAGCTCCATCCTCCACCTTCTTCGACTGCCACCTTCCCCTTCTCATCCAATTGGTTTCCAATTCCCATCGCCACCTTCTTCCTCTTCTAACCGCTAGCCATTCTTCTAGGAACCCTTATAAATCTTCTTATCTATACAAAATTTGCAATTTCCTTTTCCCTACCCACGAACAAAGTAAAGAGAGAAGTAGCATGGTGAAATTTGATTAAGCTTCTGGTTCTTTTCGCTTCATGGGCTGGGACTCGGTATTTGGTTTGTGTTTTTGGCTTTTATGCCTGTTTTTGGTTGCCATCTCATTCCTTGCTTTTTGTTTTCTGATGAGATGTATGTTGTTTTAGCTCTGTTATGTTCTATTTCATCTAGGAGGTAGTTGGGCAGTGCCTTGGATTATCTTGTTGTTTTTCTCTCATCTTATTAACCATAAAATTCCATATTTTTCAAAAAGAAGAAGAAAGAAGTAATAATATAGATACTTTTCCAATCTCCATAAAAAGATCTTACCACTACATATTCACAAAGTTACCGATTCGTGAATTTAATTCTCAAAATAAATCAAATAGAAGACTTTCAAAAATTTTCAGTTTATTGAATCTTTAGAGCCTTATTTCTTGTTTGTTAACTGTTGTTAAATTTTTTGATGAAAAAAATGAAGATTTCGAGCTCAATCGAGTAGCTTGATTAAGCTCGAGTTCGATGTCGAGTCGAGCTCGAGTAGCAGATATAACGCTCGACCGAGCTCGAGCTCGAGCCTTGATTTTTCAGTTGAGCTCGAGCTTGAGTATTGAGATACTCGGCTCGACTCGACCCGATTACACCCCTAGTTGGAGTTGGCTGTTTTACATGTAGCTTATTGTCTAATTGGGCTCTTTGATTTTGGATTTAGGGAATGCTTGCACGGGCTAGGGACTGCTTGGTGATGCAATGACATCATGGGGAGAATGGCTTAGGCCCCTTTGTAGTTTAAACCTCACTTTTCTTCCATTTTCAAATGTAATAATGATAAGTGATAAGAAAATATAAACTCTCCAATTTCGATTGCCTTTCCTTTATACATGCCAGTGACAAAAATGTAGATGGTTGCATGATCCTATGCTATGCAAACAACTTATGTTTCCCCATATCCCTGATTATGACTAAATCCAATATGAAAAATGCCAAAGGTGTCAATTAAAATAGGCAATCAATTTAAGGTTAGACTATAGGATGGTGTTTACTACTTTACTAAGATGCCTAAAATTGAGTTAGTTAACCTAAACTAAGAGTGGACTAAAAATGACAAAAATGCCCCTGATTGACCCTAATGCCAATTAAGGAGCAATTTAGTTTTATTTGAAGGATACAAGGAACTTAGGGTGTCTACAGACTGCTTATCTATTTGTTGCATGATTGGTGCTAATAAATTCTCTTTTCTGCACTGTGAATTTGATGGAAATACAGTTTTTGGTTATTCATTGCATAGTCAAATAGACAAGACTTAGTCTCAAACTAAACGAAAGGGAGAAGCATGTTGAAAAGTTCCCAATTCTGTTCTCAACGACAAAAACTTGCTCTGGATTTTGTACAATTTAGTGGAGTTGTTTAACTGTAATATCCCTAGTATTTTGGGAATAAAATATTTTAACTAAGTTTTATGAGAGAGGACTTAATTGGAAGATTTCCATAATTTTTGGATCTCATGAAAAAATGAAGGGGCTTAATGGCAATTGTACCATAAAAAGTAAATATCTTTTAATTGAGCTTAAACCGACATAGGCAAAAACGGATAAGAATATATATATTGTGGGGCTGTCCAAATCCCTAATCGTGGCTTTCATTTTCTAACATTATTTAGAGTATATTTAGATTATATTTTGAACATTTATATTGCACTTTTTAATGCTATTTATGATATATTCTCACAATTTGTGTTTTTGAGCTTGTAGGTTAATTTGGAGTGATTTTAGGGAGAAAATCATAACTTTCAATCCGGAAATCCGTTCGAAGCGATTCAAGTGCCCATGGAAAGAGGATTCAAGGCTCTACAACTTTCATCAAGGACTTGGAGGCTAATTTGGACTAGAAAGACGTCAAAAAGATGAAGAAAGATGAAATTTTGCGGAAACCTCATGTTGTCCGAACTGGGAGCCCGTTTACCCCTCAACTGGGGGCCCGATTGAAACCTACAATTTGCGCAAACTCACTGTCCTAACCGGGAGCCCACTTGACCCCCAACCGGGCCCCCGATTGTGCTTGACGGAAATTCTTAATATTTTTCCCTATTTTCTGCTTTTGCCCCTGATTACTCCAAACTAGTTTAGGACTTTTTGTATCCCTATAAATACAGACTTTTAGGATTATTTTGAGGACCTTTGGCTCATCAAAACTATTTCTTTGTTGGAGAGAAGATTTCCTTAGAGATCCAGTCTAAGATTTTTTCTCTATTCTTTTATGTTTATGTTCTTTAATAAATTATTCTTGTGTTTTTATTCATGAGCATGAGT
>AWUE01017647.1:0-22851 GCA_001974825.2 Corchorus olitorius | reverse complement strand
GCGTACTAGGAAAACAAACAGGTTAGACTGGATCAGACATGAATCTTAGGCTAATTTGATAGATTATTGATTACTTGTTCTTAATGAATCTAGTTAATTAGGTTTACATCGACAGATAGTAAATTTGATTAATTAGGTATTCCTGTGGAGACTTGACGGAGCGCATAGGTAATTTAGAGTAATCCTATTTCAACTTTGCATCAATTCAATTCATAGGTTAATTATTGATTTCCCAATTAGGTGAAACCTGAAGCCCTAAGCCTTTTAATTATTATTTTCATATCTTATTTTATTCTTTGCTTTTATAATTTAATTGTTTTAATTTAAATTGCTTGATCACTCTTAATTTTCCTTCTCTTGATAGTATTAATTACAATAGAAATTCTTTGTTCCCTGTGGATTCGACTCCTGGAATACTTTAGGATTTTATTACTTCAACTGACTCTGTGTACTTGTAGATTTAGTACATCAAGTTTTTGGCGCCGTTGCCGGGGAACAAATTTAATTTCTATCTTTAATTGATTCTATTTGTACTCTTTTTGTTTTTCTTTTGGTTAATTTCTTTTCTAACTTTGCAGGCTTAGACACCACAATATCTTGGAATTTTTGTTCTAATCTTGGTTTTCTTGCTCTCTATACTTTAATTTTATATTTTCTTTATGGAGCATTATTATTGTAATGATGGATATTCTTCTTATGAACCATATCCTAATGCTTATAATTCTTACGATTTAGGTTGGGATGTTTATCCACATTACAATTACTATGGAAACCAAGAGTTCGCCCATAATCCATATTATGATCCATCTCCAAATTACCAACAATGGAGTGAACCACCATATGAACCTGTCACTCAAAGTCCTCTTGAGGAGACTTTTAAGGCTTACATGGAAAGGTTTGATCAAGTGTCACAAGCAAATATAACAATGATTCAATCCTTGACAGTTCAAGTGGAAGAGTTGAAAACTAGAATAGAGAAATTGAATGAATTACCTTCATCAATGGTATTGGATTCGGAACATCATGTTAGTGAACTAGTGTTGGAAAGTAAAGAAGGTGATGATTCATATAATCTTTTTCCAACTAAACTAGTCGAGTATGAAGAAGAAGAAGCTGAAATCTCCATCTCAACTTTGGTTGAAAGTTCTACAACAGATTTTGGCTTCATCAATGACATGGTTCCAATCAACACTGATACTCCATCGTTGGAAGTAAGTGTGGGGGAGAGAGAGTTCTCATCAATTCTACAAGAGACATCCCCACCTAAGTGTGAAGACTCAACTCTTGAAGCCAATGATGTTGATGGTTCCCCTATTGATAATACTTTGGAGTATAAGAATCCTGATTTCGTAGGTATTGAAAAATTCCTAGAATTTGGATACTTTGAAGATGAATCATTTGGCACATGGGTGAATATGAACCAATTCTTTGAGTATAAAGGTGGTGCAACCCAGTTTTGCAAAGTTAGTGAGATGCCAAGAGGGCTACACAGAGCCAACGCCAATTTTGTGTGCCTGAAGAAGCTCTTACACCAACCAAATACGGCGACAACGATGGCATTGGCTACTCTTGCAATTGATGGCATTGATTTTTATTTCCCTTTTAATTTTTTTTCCTAATAATTTTATTTTTATTTTGTTTCGTAGGTATAGCTGCATGAGTGGAGTCAACACCTTCACATCACCTTGGCATGGACATAGGGGAGTTTCCTTTACTCTCTTTTGAACTTTATGCTATCTTTTTATGATATAGTTTCATGTTTAAGTGTGGGGGAGGGTGTTTGTTGCATTTATAAATTTATTAAATCTTTATTTTTCTCTCAACATTGAGGACAATGTTGTTCTAAGTGTGGGGGAGAGGGTAAAAAAATTGTATTTTTGCATTTTTGTTTGCATGCATGCATTAAGGCATATGTTAGGAATTCCTATCCCAAATTTTCAAAAATTGTTTTGGATTTTGGCTAAGAATTTCTAGAGTTGGATATCATCAATAGTGTCATTATTTTAACTACTTTTACAAATGGTTTGCCAAAGTTTGTCAAATGAAGATAATGCTTGTCAATTGGGTACAAAAATTGGTTTTTGCTACTTCTAGAACTTGTGTCGAATCTCTTCGAGACTAATTGGATTGTGGTATAATTGGTTTGGAATGTATATGTATTGTGTATGGGGATGACTAAGGCGTTTGTTTGGACCAATAGAGCCTTAGGATGTCTACCCTTTTTACATTGTCACTAGTAACCCTTTTGTTGCCTTTATTGAATATATTTAGCCTTTTTCTTTGATTAACCACATTATCCGAAAGAACCTTGAGCCCGAAAAACAAGTTTTACCCTTATTCATGAATTAGTAAGAGCATAACTTGTTGATTTTTAGTTCTAATGGATACTGGAAGGCTAAAATTCTTGAGCCTTATTGTTGATTTCGATTCTTAGTGCTTAATGATTTTTGGTTATTGTTTGATGAATAAAGATTGAGATCAAGATAAGTGTGGGGGAAACTAGTTGAATGTGAAGGTGATATAATGGATAGTGAAGTGCCTAAAAAATCATTGTAAATGAGTAGTTCCTAAATAAAAGGGGAGAAGAGATGTCAAAGACATTGTCCCTCTGGAAAAAAAAGAGAGACAGAAAGAAAAGTTAAAAAAAATGAAAAATGGAACACTCCAAAAGAAATTGGCACTATTTTCTCAAGATAAGAAATTTTGTAGAATTAGTGGAGTTGTGATGAAGGAAGAGCTATCACTAGATTAAATAAGCTCTTGATTATTTGATGGAATAGTTATGCCCTACTAAATTCTTGAATACTTTTGATTTTCCTTATCCTTTCTTTCTTAACTCACTGTCCCTTGGCCCCATTACAACCATTATAAAGACCTTTCGACTCATACACATGCATATACATTTGGTTAGTGGTTAGATATGGTAGTAGTGGAGATGTAGATGAGGTACAAGCCTATGGTAAGTAGCTCTTAAAAAAATTGTTTTCTTCTTACTCTTTTGAGGCAGATGATTTGGATGATGAACTAACCATTTGTGCTTTACTTTTGTTAGATATTGACTTGTTTTGAGAAGTATCCAACCCTTTGAAGTTTGCAGCCTACTTTACCTTATTAATTTTTGAAAATTGTTCTTAAATTGTTTTTGGAACTAACTTTCATTTGTAGCAATGTTTGTGGGTGTCGTTCTAGTTAAGTAAACCCTCAAGAGACTATAACTCCTCCTTTAATGTCTTCGATTAAAGGTTTAAAGGCTTGCGTCACATGCTAAGTGCCGTCGTACACCTACGAAAGTGGAATCAATATCTTGCATTAGTTCAGGATTTTATTTTTGTTTTAGTTTTACTTGAGGACAAGCAAAAAGCCAAGTGTGGGGGAATTTGATAAGTGCAATTATTTACATTATTTAGAGTATATTTAGATTATATTTTGAACATTTATATTGCACTTTTTAATGCTATTTATGATATATTCTCACAATTTGTGTTTTTGAGCTTGTAGGTTAATTTGGAGTGATTTTAGGGAGAAAATCATAACTTTCAATCCGGAAATCCGTTCGAAGCGATTCAAGTGCCCATGGAAAGAGGATTCAAGGCTCTACAACTTTCATCAAGGACTTGGAGGCTAATTTGGACTAGAAGGACGTCAAAAAGATGAAGAAAGATGAAATTTTGCGGAAACCTCATGTTGTCCGAACTGGGAGCCCGATTACCCTTCAACTGGGGGCCCGGTTGAAACCTACAATTTGCGCAAACTCACTGTCCTAACCGGGAGCCCACTTGACCCCCAAACGGGCCCCCGATTGTGCTTGACGGAAATTCTTAATATTTTTCCCTATTTTCTGCTTTTGCCCCTGATTACTCCAAACTAGTTTAGGACTTTTTGTATCCCTATAAATACAGACTTTTAGGATTATTTTGAGGACCTTTGGCTCATCAAAACTATTTCTTTGTTGGAGAGAAGATTTCCTTAGAGATCCAGTCCAAGATTTTTTCTCTATTCTTTTATGTTTATGTTCTTTAATAAATTATTCTTGTGTTTTTATTCATGAGCATGAGTAGCTAAATCCCTAATTAGAGTTAAGGTGTAGCCAATTGGGGATTAATACTTGATTTTATGTTTTGAATTGATCTTTTCAAGTTCGATTTGTTTTTCTTGTTCTTCATAAAAATTATATGCATGGCCATCATATAGTTTATCTTAGGGATTGTGTCATGTACTGACGGATGAAGCATAATCTGCGCACTAGGAAAACAAACAGGTTAGACTGGATCAGACATGAATCTTAGGCTAATTTGATAGATTATTGATTACTTGTTCTTAATGAATCTAGTTAATTAGGTTTACATCGACAGATAGTAAATTTGATTAATTAGGTATTCCTGTGGAGACTTGACGGAGCGCATAGGTAATTTAGAGTAATCCTATTTCAACTTTGCATCAATTCAATTCATAGGTTAATTATTGATTTCCCAATTAGGTGAAACCTGAAGCCCTAAGCCTTTTAATTATTATTTTCATATCTTATTTTATTCTTTGCTTTTATAATTTAATTGTTTTAATTTAAATTGCTTGATCACTCTTAATTTTCCTTCTCTTGATAGAATTAATTACAATAGAAATTCTTTGTTCCCTGTGGATTCGACTCCTGGAATACTCTAGGATTTTATTACTTCAACTGACTCTGTGCACTTGCAGATTTAGTACATCAATATATATTGTGGGGCTGTCCAAATCCCTAATCGTGGCTTTCATTTTCTATTTTTTGAGAGAATTTCAGCAACTAAGGATGCAAGAAGAGAACAAAAGGGGCAAGTAGCTAAAGGGCCGAGAAAACCAAGAAAGAAGTTGAATTGATAAAAGGGAGATCCAAACCGTGGACTTCTTTGCTTATTGTCAAGGGAATAGCAAACTTTTAAGTTGAAATTAAGGTAAGTTTAAGCTTTTATTTGTCCCAAAGTTTGTGGGTTTTATGGTGTGGAGCATAAATTAGGAGTTGGAGAAAGGATTAAGGATTAACTATATGGATTTAGTGATTATAAAATATTTTTAGTTTGGATTTATGAAGTTTGCTATAAGAGATATATGTGCTTGGAAAGCTTATCATTTCTACTTTGTAAATTGCTAAATATATTTTGGGTTGTTACTCATCAAGTGAAGATATGGTTGATTTGGTAAGGATGGTTGGAATTGTAAGAAAAGCATACCAAGGGTAATTTCGGAAATTCACTATGTATTCTCTCTCATGGGTTACATGATGATTCTTATATCATTTGAAGGGTGTTGGAGTCTAGTTTCTAAATCTTTTTACGGATCTCAATTTGGAGTTGTGTAGTAAAAGTTATGAATTTTTAAGTATAGTTGAGCTAATCTAGTTGTGAAGTTACATGGGTCTAGAATATTTAGCTAGTTAGAGTACTTTTGTTGCTTAATAGCTTCTAATAGTTGAAATAGATGTTAATATATTATATAAATGCTTGTTTTAGGCATCTAAGTATTTGGGGGAAAGTCGTATTAGTTGGTGAAAGGCCGTGTTAGTTGGAGACAGGTAAGTCAAACTTCACACTCTCCCTTTGTTTCAAAAATATATTTATGTACGTTTTTTTTAAATGAATAAAAATGATTATTTATCTAATTTTGTATATGGAAAATGGGATCAAGCATGTGATTATTTTGTTGCTTTCTATATAAATGATGAAAATTGGTTTGTGACTTGATGATATTTCTTATTGAGATTTGAAATGCTTTTGTGCTTTAAAAGAGCTATAAGAAATTGTGAAATGTTTTGGAAATGAGATATTGTGTTGGTGAAATATTTTCTGGCTATGTTTTGATCCCTTCGGGGATGATCGATAGAGAGCATGCTTGTTCTATCGGCCCTGGCAAGTGGGTTATAGTAACTGGAAAACGGCCCTGCTAACGGGTTATAGTAGTTAGCTTAAGGCCCTGCTAACAGGTTATAGTAGTTAGCAATTGTTGATATCGGCCACGTCACGGGTTACAGTAGTGACCATAGCAAAAAAGGAAGAATGTCAATATTGATTTGGTGGTTATAATTTCAGTTTTGATGAATAATATGAGAATTTACGTGTTTTGAAATATTATTGAATATTTATATGCTTTGAGAATTATTTCTAATGCTACCATTCCTCACTTATTTAAGTATGGCTTGTGGAAATTATTTGATAAATCTATTATAAATTGCAAGAATGGTTTCTTGATTTATAAATGCTTTATGTGAATTTGAAATATTGTGAGTATAGTATTTTTTTTTTTTAAACTGTGCTTGATTCGATGGAGTGTGTGCGGGGAGACTTACTTGGCACGTAGTTGCTCATACGATTTATTCTAATTTTTTTTACAGATGCCTATATATAAGAAAGTGAGGAACTCGGGGGAAATAGAACATCTCGAGGAGACTTTTGTGTAGGAGCCTATGACTAGATTAGCTCACATTAGTAACTTTTGTGTACTTTGAAGCTTAAGACATCTTTAAGCTTATGCTATTTTGGAGACTAGAGAATAGTTTTATAAATCCATAACATTACATTGATAGATGTATATACTTTATAATAGTTTTTGAGGACTCTTAAATATATAAATGTATATGAGGCTTCATATTATCTTGTGGTATTGTATTGGAATATTTTACACTGCTACAAGGTAGTATGGCTGTCTGACACATTTCGGTCTCGGGGTGTGACCGATAAATTGGTATCAGAGCCTTAGTTTTAGGCCCCGTAAATAGTGAACTTTAGTGAATTACGAGTTAGGAGTAACTCCTAAGACCCCGGGGAATGTTGTTAGTTAGTTAGATTTACTTGGTTCAAGGCTAGTAGTAGGAACTAGTTTCTCTCGACAATCTTTGATTCGATAAGATTTGATTGCTTAATCTTAATTTCTTATGCTTTTATTTTCGTTGTCACTAAAGACAGACGAGAATGAGCGGAAGGGAGGAAATGTTGGCGAACCTTGCTGGAAGGAGAAGGAGAAATGTTAAGAAAAAGAATGCTTCGGAGACTAGCAACGTTCGTTTGGAACAAGATTCCAACGAGAATAGGGCCAACGCTCCAACAACACAAGCGGATGTTGTCGGTATAAATCAGGTGGTGGCTAACTTATTGCAACAACAACAACATGTGCAACAACAACAACATGCACAAACGGTTGCGCAACTGCCTGACACCACTTATGAGAGATTCCGCAAGGTTAATCCTCCGTGAGGGTGGTGCTGATGCCTTGGTTGCCGAAACTTGGGTGAAAGAATTAGAGAAAGTGTTTAAGGCTATGCGTATTCCAGATGAGTCGAGGGTAGACTTAGCCATTACCCAGCTGAAGGGAAATGCAGAGTATTGGTAGGATACTACAAAACCCGCCTATGAGAGTTCGAATGAGCCCTTGATTTGGAATAAATTCAAGGAAATATTCTTTGAGCAATATTTCCCAAAGTCGGTGAGAAAGGAAAAGGAGAATGAATTCTTGCAACTGCAACAAAAGCCAGGTATGTCTGTTTTGGACTATGCCAATAAGTTTAATGAGTTGGGACGTTTCTGTCCTCGTATCATTGATACGAATGAAAACAAAGCTTCGAGATTTGAGCATGGGCTATTGCCAAGCATCCGCTCTCGTTTGTCTTCCCACATCATTGAGAGTTATCAAGATGCATTGCAGAGAGCTATCAAGATTGAAACAGACTTGAAGAGGTTTGAGCGGGAGATGGGTCAAAGGAAGCGACCAAGGTTTGATGGAGGCCACAACAACCGCCAACAGAATGCTAAAAGTGGTGGAAACAACAAGTGGGGAGAAAAATGCAAGACTTGCGATCGATTCCATTCTAGGGAGTGTTACAAGAAAAGGGGCGTTTGCTATGAATGCGTGAAATATGGACACATTGCTAGGGATTGCCCTAATAAGAAGAATGAAGCTGCCAAGTCTAAACCAGTGGAGCCATCACAGAAGAACAATGCTAGAGTTTTCGCCATGACTCGACAGGATGCATGTACAAATGAGGATGTGGTGACATGTATAATCTCTATCAATAATGTCGATGCTTGCGTGCTATTTGATTCTGGTGCCTCCCATTGCTTTGCGTTTGTTGAGTTTGCTGCATCGTTGAATTCTGTTCCTGAGAAGTTAGATGAACCTCTTTTTGTTGCTACTCCCGTTAGGAAAACTATGTATGCTGACTTAGTCCATAAGAATTGTGTTGTTCGCATAAGGGGTTGTGATTTACTAGCGGACTTGGTACAATTGAGGATGAAAGATTTTGATGTTATTTTGGGAATAAATTGATTATTGGATAATCATGCATTTATTGATTGCCATGGAAAGATACTGATCTTTCGACGGCCAGGACAGCCTGAGCTTGTGTTTGATGGTAGTCGTCTAAACAACCCAATCCAAGTGGTGTCATTCTTGAATGCCATGCAATCGTTGAAGAAAGGTTGCCGCAACTTTATTGCTTACATGAAAGACACTCAGATTTTGAACGTGTACATTTGGAGGACATCCCCATTGTTAAAGATTTTCCTGATGTTTTCCCCGAGGACCTGCCTGGTCTACCTCCAGATCGGGAGATTGAGTTTGAAATTGATCTTGCCCCTGGGACTGCCCCAATATCTAAACCCCCTTATCGAATGGCCCCATCCGAGTTGCGTGAACTCAAGGTGCAACTCCAAGAATTGTTGGACAAAAAGTTCATACGTCCAAGTGTATTACCATGGGGAGCCCCGGTGCTATTTGTTAAGAAGAAAGATGGGAGTCTACGCTTGTGTATTGATTACCAGGAGTTGAACAAGGTTACTGTGAAAAACAAGTATCCTCTTCCTCAGATAGATGATTTGTTTGATCAGTTGCAAGGTTCACAAGTCTTTTCAAAGATTGATTTACGATATGGGTATCATCAATTGAAGATTAAGGCAGATGATGTACCTAAGACTACTTTCCGTACAAGGTACGGTCATTATGAGTTTTTAGTTACGCCTTTTGGACTGACCAATGCCCTGCAGCATTTATGGATTTGATGAATCGCATCTTTAAGGAATATCTAGATCAGTTTGTTGTTGTTTTCATCGACGACATTCTAATTTATTCCAAAAGTGATGAAGAGCATGAGAACCATTTGAAAATCGTGCTTCAGACTTTGCGTGATAAACAACTCTTTGCCAAGTTCAGCAAATGTGAATTTTGGATGAGAAGTGTGGCATTCCTCGGCCATGTTATTTCTAAAGATGGCATATCGGTTGATCCGAAGAAGATTGAAGCAGTGGTGAATTGGCCTCGACCTACGAATGTCACTGAAGTTAGAAAGCTTTATGGGCTTGGCTGGTTATTAAAGAAGATTTGTAGAGGGATTCTCCCGAATTGCTGTCCCTTTGACTCGTTTAACTCAAAAGCGAGCAAAGTTTGAATGGATAGAGGAATGTGAACAAAGTTTCCAAGAGTTGAAGAATCGGTTGGTGTCTGCACCAGTTCTTACTTTGTCGTCTGATGGCGGATGAACGGTCGTCAGCAAATCATAAAAATAAAATCTCAACAATTACTAACTAAAGATAGTTAGGGCAAGTAGGGGTCGATCCCACAGAGAGATAGGTTATTGTTATTTTTCTTAAAACAAATAAACAAAATAAAGATGGTTCTAAAAGTAAAATTAAATCAAATCAAACTAATAATTAAAACTATCTAAGAAAGAAATAAAAAAAATAAAGAAAACAATTAATTAAGAAGCAGAGAATAAATTAAGAAAATAATTAAGAGAACCCTCCAACATAGAATTAATCTCCTTCTTGACAATAATAACATGAATCATTGATATCTAAAAATTATGAAAACAAGGGATAGCTTGCTTGGAATTTAATCCTAAATTACCTTAATTAGATAAATCTCTTGATCCAGTATGAATTATCCCTTTTATTCTTTAAACAATTACCTCTTGATCTAGTGTGATAATTACTCAAGAATAAAGCATTAAGATCTAGTAATTTACAAGCACAATGGGCAATTAAAAATTGGTCAAAGATTCTTAACTCCCTTGAAAGGAAGATCCTTCGCTTCCAATTGCTACCAAACAATTAAATCCGAAGATCCTTCAAGATTTTAATTTAGCTAATGCTACTTAATTTATCAAGAAAGTGCGCGCTTCAATCCATCAAAGCAAGCAACATAGAATTCATGTAGAGATATTAAGAAATACCCTATTAATTTTCATATAAAAGCACAAAATCTCACCATGATATAAGTCAAGAGATCAATTAAATTCTACATTGGAGAAAAGAAAAGGATTACTCACTCATGAATTTAGTGAGCATCCAAAGAATAAGAAGAAAACTTATCTATGGATGGGAAGAAGAGGGGGGCGGCGGCTCCTAGGGCTTTCTCCTTCAAATCTTCAACAATTCTTCAAAATAAAATCTCTAGATCTACATACATCAAAAACCTATACCTAAGGTGGCTATTTATAGTGGGAATAACCCTAAGGACTTCAATTCTAAGTAGGATAGGACTCTAGGACGTTTTTTGAGCTGACTTGGTCTCCGCGTTAGCTTAAAAGTCTTCCTAGAGTTAAAATCCTAGTCAAAATAGGATCCTTGAATTTTCTGGAATCATGCAGGGACTTCGATGTCGTTTTTGGGCTTGACGAGGGCAGAACTGGGTTTTGGACTTCAGAGGAAAGTTGTAGATCTTGGAGTTAGCTTTCCAACACCTACTCACGGGCCTAAAACGAAAATCTGAGCAGAAAGTTATGATTTTTCTACCGAGACTGCACTGAATCCTAATCATGTTAGGACTAGAAGCGGGAATATGCGGGAATTGGATATATCCTTTGATATAGGAGGCACAAATTGGGATTTTCATTCCAATTATGGGCTTATATTGGCTGAGTATCATCTCATATAAACTATCCAAAATTCCTTAGCTTCCGGGCTTCTTCATGGCTTGTCTTCAATCCTTCGCAATTAAAGCTTCATTCTTCAATTTTTTGCTTCTTGAGATAATTCTTCAATGGTCTTCAAATCTTCAAACACGAACTTTGAATCTCCAAATCTATACTCAAAATTACTTTGCTCATATCTGTGTAAAAATTCATCAAAATAGCTCCAAAAGTAGTGAAAATTAACAAATTCTCAATTTCACATCTCATGAAGACTCAAAACACAAATATTAACAAAATAACATATATTTAAGCATAAATAGATCCAAAAACATAGTAAAATAGCCATAAAAATAGGGTTGTTTTTAGCTCGATCATATTTTCCCCCACACTTGAACTTTGTTAGTCCCTTAGAAATCAATGTGTAAGTTAATCAAAAACCAATTTTTCAAGAAATCAATTTGAATTCATACATACATCAAAGAATCAATTCAATCATGAAATCAAAATAACAAAGAATAATACTAATACTCAATCCCAAAGATCAAGAAACAACAAGCATCATCATTCTTAAGTAGCCATAATCAAAGTAGCTTTAATCAATTACCATTCTTCACTTTCTATAACTACTTCTTTCTATAAGCTCATGTTTTCCTCTCTTTTTCCATTACTCAAAACATTGCAATGTCATAAATATAAATCAGGGGTCATTGTGGGTTATAATAGATTTTTGAGGGTAATTGTTTTTAGAAAATCGAGGTTACTAACCTCGAAATGATTATGATTTGGGGTTACTAACTCCCATTTTTTAGGCTACTAGCACTCTAGAAGGACTCCTTTTATTTTTTCAGAGGGACAATATTTCTGTAATTCCATGCCTCTTATCCTCTTTCCAAGGGTTACTAACTCCTTTTTTTGTTTTTTTACAGAAATACCTCTTCTCCTCTATCATGAAAACACTTCTTTTTATGGAAACAAATTTTTTTTAATTACCTTTTTATATATATAGTCCCCCACACTTATTCTTGACATATATCCATGACATACTTTCTCAATCATAATTTCAATCAAGATTGAACACAAGTTCTAAAAATAGATAATCATAGAACCAGTGAATGAATAAGATTATATCATAGACTTCAATTATACCTAATTCTAAGAAATCAAACAACATGCTATAACTCAATCAATAAATCAAACATTATTAAAATTCTAAGCATTCATCAATCATAATCAAATCAATTAATCAATATATGCATGAAAATTCAAAAGGTTTGAAAAATTCGAAATTTTATCTTCAAAAATCAATTTTTCGAAAATTTTTTCAAAAATTGGGGAAATAAGATTAATCCAAAAACAATCAAATTCTATCCTAGGTTCTCATGCAAACAAGGACTATCATATGACTCAATTATTCAAGTACTAACCCTATCAAGTATTCACCCCCCCCCCCCCCCCCACACTTAAAATTCACATTGTCCTCAATGTAAAAGCAATCAAGAAAACAATTCATGCAATTATCTTACCAAAAATAAAGAGTTAGGGTTCATGAAAACATACCTGGGCGGCTTTGATGAAGATAATTACGCAATCATAAAAGACAGTAGAAAATTAAAGTGATAGAAAAATAAAACTAGATAGTTTATTAATGAAACTTGAAAATTAAAAACATAAAATAAAGGAAATTGAAAATTAAAGCATAAATTAAATAACTAATCCTAAGATGCATAAAAATAAATCTTAAATCTAAAAACAAGAAACTTAAAATTGAAAAACTCTAAAACTAAACCTAAATTGGTTTATGAATAGCCTTCTCCAATAAATTGAAGAGGTCATCCAAATTCCCAATTATGTTATTAAAATCATCTCTTAAGCTAGTAATTTGATCACTTATTTGGTTGCACCGAATAAGGAAAGGGTGAAGCTCTTCCTCATTCTCCTTTTCTTGATTAACCTCTTCTTCCTCTTCCTTATTCTCATCACTAGAAGCAACACTTGAACTACTAATTACCACAGTAGCACCTTTCTCTTGAGCTTCTTCTTGCAAAGGAGCCTTGGACTCAATTGGTGGTGATAATCGATCCTTGTTCTCTTCAAGAGTAAAAATAGAAGCAACTTGTTGAACCCTTGGTTGATTAGAGGATGAAGCAAAATTAGGATCATGGAACCTTTGAGGGAAAGGAGCACAACTTATAGGGCGATAAGGAGGCCTATAAGGTTTGACTCGATACCCTCCAATCCTTGGCATAGGGTATTGCTTGCTCCATGTTTCAACTTGAGGTCTTACCCTTCCATTAAAATTCCTTGGCCCATGAGGGTAAGGAAACCGATTCCCATAGGGGTGGAATTGATTTTTGAACTCTTCCATAGCTCTCTCCTTGAATCTCATAACAACTTCATGTCACTTGTTAGACTTATCCTAAAGAAATTGATAAATCATCCTAGCTTTGAAATCGGGCTTAGTAGCAATTTCTTCCTCGGGTAGTGATGCTATCATGCTCAAAAGTTCATGGCAATCTTGTCGAATAAAGCTTCCTTGAAATTTTTCACCAAATTGGGAGGCTCCAAGTTGATATAATTGTCTCCTAAAATTCTTGAATTGGACTTCAAAATCCATGGAAGTAAGCATCATCGACATCTTCAAGTTTGGGGAAGGATTTATCAAAATTTCTTTGCTTGATTTCTTGTCGACAATTTGCTTCCCTTTAGTCGATAATTTGCTTCTTCTTAGTCGACTACTTTGCTTTTTTAAGTCGACAATTTTGCTCCTTTAAGTCGACAATTTTTTTTGCCTCTTCCTTGTCGACCTTGCCTTTTAGAATTGCTTCAACCGAATTTTGCTTCAAAATCTTGCTTCTATCCGAAAGTAATACTCTCCAATATTGCTTCTTATGTTTGGATGAATAAATGAGGGTGGAGGTGCCTTTATATAGTGATCAAATCCTATTTTTAAAAGGTTTTAGTTAGAGTAAAAAGTTAGAAACATACCTGGACTAGGAATCTATTACCTTGTAGGAGTAGGTCATCCATCTCCTTGTGCAATTAGGAAGTATAATCCTATGTAGAATAGGACTACATATTGCAAGGAAAGAGAAGAGAGGAAGCATGCGGCTCACCGCAGAGGCAGCAGCTGGTTGCTGCTGTTGGCGACCTGGGGCGCTGCTATCCCTGCTGCTCGAGCTGCCTGGTGCTGCGTGGTGCGCTAAGGCAGTCTTGCGCGCTGGGTCGCTGGAGCGGCCTTGATGAGCAGCCTTGATGCTGCTCAAGGCGCCCTGTTGCGGCAAGCTGTTGAAACAACCTTTATTGCTCAGCAATAGGCTGCCTTGCTAAGCAGCGGCAAGCTTGCTTGGTCGGGCTGCCTTGGCTTAATTTTCCTCATTGAAGATGAATTTTTCAAGAAAATTCATAAATTCCTATCAAGCAACACTCAAAGAAAAAATTAGTGTAAAAAATTAAAAATAATAAAATAAAATAAAAAATTAAAATTAAATATGCAAAGAAATAAAATTGGGTTGCCTCCCAATAAGCGCTTGTTTAAAGTCATTAGCTCGACTCCTTTTCTTTTCTTTGTAACTCAAGTTGGAAGATAGATGGGATATTCCAATTTAATTTCCTTAATCATCATTGTTGGCAATGCTTCAAAATAAGGTTTGAGTCTTTGTCCATTTACCTTGTACTGCTTCTGGTTACCTGGATCCTCGATGATCATGGATCCATTACGATACACTTGAATTACTTCAAATGGTCCATACCATCTCGATCGGAGCTTTCCAGGATTTTCCTTCAATCGATTATTAAGGACTAAAACCTTTTGACCTTCATAAAACGATCTTCGTAAAATTCCTTTGTCATGGATGGCTTTGGTCTTCTCCTTGTAGATCCTTGAATTCTCGTATGCTTCATTCATTATTTCTTCAAGCTCTTGTAATTGCAGCATCCTTTGAATTTCAGCTTTGTCAAAGTTGAGATTGCATTGCTTTATTGCCCACCATGCTTTATGCTCTAATTCCACAGGTAGATGGCATGGCTTACCAAACACAATTCGGTATGGGGACATACCAAGAGGTGTCTTGTAAGCTGTACGATAGGCCCGTAAAGCATCTCCTAGTCTCATGCTCCAATCTCTTCTTTGAACATTGATTGTCTTCTCCAAAATCAGCTTCGCTTGACCACTGGTTTGAGGATGATATGAAGTAGATACCCTATGTCGAACTCCATATTTTTCAACCAGTGCTTGCACAATCTTGTTACAAAAGTGAGTACCTCGATCACTGATGGGAGCTCTTGGAATGCCAAATCTATGAAGAATGTTATTCTTCATAAATTTGACTACTGTCTTCGCATCATTCTTCTCGGTAGCTATCGCTTCAACCCATTTAGAAACATAATCCACAGCTAAGAGTATGTAATACTTCTTATCTGACGGAGGAAAAGGTCCCATGAAATCAATTCCCCATACATCGAAGACTTCAGCAACAAATATAGGATTTTGAATCATTTGATTCCTTTTCAATATGTTTCCAGTTCTCTAACAGCGTGGACATGTCTTGCAAAACTCATAAGAGTCTTTAAAAGATTTTAGGCCAATAAAACCTGCAGTCTAAGACTTTTCTTGTAGTCCTCTGGTGCCCAAAGTGACCTCCACATTCATTGTTATGGCAAAACTTCAAAACTGATTGAATCTCATTATCTGGGATGCATCTTCTCATAACTTGATCAAAACCGTATCTCCATAAATACGGATCATCCCAAAGATAATACTTGGCATCACTGATGAGATTCAATTTCTTTCCTTTGCTAAGATCTGAGGGTAAACGTCGAGCAACTAAGAAATTGACTATATCAGCATACCAGGGTATTTGAGAAACGACAAGAATTTCTTCAAAAGGTAATGCTTCGTTGATTGCAGTCTCTTCCTCCTTGCTTTCAATCATGCTTAAATGATCAGCTACGACGTTCTCTGCTCCTTTCTTATCCTTAATTTCCATGTCAAATTCTTGAAATAACAAAAGCCATCGCATAAGCCTAGCTTTTGCTTCTTTCTTTGACATTAGATATCTCAATGCAGCATGGTCGGAGTAGATTATCACCTTAGATCCCAAGATATATGGTCGAAACTTCTCCAAAGCAAAGACAACAGCTAGCATCTCTTTTTCTGTGGTGGTGTAATTCTTCTGGGCAGCATCTAGAGTTCTTCAAGCATAGTAGATAACATGGGATACTTTATCTACTCTCTGACCTAAAACAGCTCCAATGGCGACATCACTTGCATCACACATGATCTCGAACGATAGGTTCCAATCTGGTGGCTTCACAATTGGAGTGGTGGTGAGGGCAGTCTTCAATTTGGCAAATGCTTCTTTGCAATTGTCTCCGAACTTGAACTCTACATCCTTCTGAAGTAATTTACACATTGGTGCTGAAATCTTCGAGAAGTCCTTGATAAATCTTCGATAGAAACCGGCATGGCCCAAGAATGAACGAATATTTTTGACACATGTCGGATACTGCAGGTTTTGAACAACGTCAACTTTGGCTTTGTCTACTTGCATCCCTTGTTTAGATACAACATGGCCTAGAACAATGCCTCGTTCTGCCATGAAGTGGCATTTTTCAGCATTTAATACCAATTTGGTTTCAACACATCTTTTCAAGATTAATTCCAAATTATGTAGGCATTGATTGAAGCTATCTCCATAGACTGTAAAATCGTCCATAAAGACTTCCATCTTATCTCCCACATAATCTTGAAAGATGCTCATCATACACCTTTGAAAAGTCGCAGGTGCATTGCATAAACCAAAAGGCATTCTTGTATAAGCATACGTACCAAAGGGGCAAATAAAGGTGGTCTTTTCTTGGTCTTCAGGTGCTAATGGAATCTGGAAGTATCCTGAATACCCATCCAGAAAACAATAGTAGGCCTTGCATGCTAATCTCTCCAACATTTGGTTAATGAATGGTAGTGGAAAGTGGTCCTTCCTTGTGGCAGAGTTTAAGTTTCTGTAGTCGATGCATACTCTCCATCCATTATGCAGTCTTTGAGGAACTAACTCTCCTTCCTTGTTTTCTACGACGGTGAATCCGGACTTCTTTGGAACTACTTGGACAGGGCTGACCCATTTACTATCTGATATAGCATAAATGAGACCAACTCCAAGTAATTTGAGAACTTCTTCCTTGACGACTTCAGCAAGATTTGGGTTCAATCGTCTTTGTGGTTGTCGAACAGGTATTGCATCATCTTCAAGTCGAATTTTATGCATGCACACAGTAGGACTTATCCCTTTGATGTCAGCTACAGTCCATCCTTCTTCAAAACTCTGATTAGTTGTTCTTCTTGTAAATTATTTAATTTACTTGAAATAACAACCGGCAAAGTTTATTTTTCTCCAAGGAAAACATGCTTCAGTACTTCAGGAAGTGGCTTTAGCTTAACTTCAGGTGGCTGGATGATGGATGGCAAAGGCGTGGGTGTTGCCTCCAGGTTGATCTAGGATACTGACTCTTTTTCTCCAAGAGTGCGTAATGACTTCAGATGCTTGATGGTTTCTGCTACCTCTTCTGACGTCTGGACTTCTGCTTCCTTGATTTCTTCTTCATCTAGGCTCCTTGTAAATACCAATTCAAGTTCATCTTCATGGTGGAGTGATTGAACTTGTTCAGAACAAATTTCAATGGCATCAATGGCATAGATATAATGAATCTCAGCAGGAGATTTCATGGCTTCATAAATATTGAATTCAATGAGTTTTCCATCAAATTCCATGCTGAGTTTTCCATCGTGGACTTCATATTTTGTTCTGGCTGTGGCAAGAAAAGGTCTTCCTAGCAGCAACGGCAAATGAGGTAGATGATCGTCATCTTCACTCATCTTCAGGACATGGAAATCTGCAGGAAAAACAAAATCTCCAATCTGCACTAAAACATCCTCGACTAAACCCTCAGGTTTAATGTTAGTTCTATCAGCAAATTGTATAGTCAGATCAGTTTTAGTTAGAGGTTCAATTTTCAATTGTGAATAAACAGAATAAGGCATGATGTTAATTGGAGAACCAAATTAACACATAGCATTTTCTATCTTATTCTTTCCTATTTTACAAGGAATAGAAAAAGATCCTATATCATGGCATTTATGATGCAATTTTCTCTGATATGTAGCAGATACATTCTCATTCATGCAAGCATATTTTTGAGAAAACTTACTTTTAGTCATGCATAATTCTTTGAGAAAGTTCGCGTACCTGGGTTTTCTGACTACTTTATCAAGTAATGGAATATTTACCTCTATATTCCGTACTGAATTGAGTTGCATTGCAAACCTTTGAGGGAATGGTGGTGGATCATACTTGTCTCGGATCTCTTCCATCCATTCTTCTTCTAATTGAGTTTGAAAAGTGGTTGCTGATGAAGTACGCTAACCCTTCTTGTTTTTGGTCGAAACCTCCTCTTCACTTGGCAATTGAATGTTGGGGACGACATCTTGTGGTGGTGCAGCAGAGAAAGCAGGTGCTGGAGGTGGTGATATCGGAGGAGGAAGTGGAACATCAGGTGTTTCCATCTTCCGCGCATTCCATTGTTGAGCTCCTTCAATTGAATAAACTTCGTACCCTTGTGCGAATTTGGAAGGTGCTTGAATGGATTGAGGTGAATGCTGATGCTCTACTTGCATCTTCAAGAGTTGTGCAAGCATGTTGGTGACGGTTTCTTGTTGATTTGCCAAAGATGAAACCACATTATCCAAATGCTTCATTCTTTCTTTCATCTTAGTAAGAGATTCCTTCTCTGATGATCTAGTTGTTGAGTGTTCATCCATCATGTTGAATTGGTGGATGTTTTCTGTCATAGTGTTGAGTAGTTTTCTTGCTTCTTCAGGGGTTTTGAATGTTAGGCTTCCTCCACTAGCAGCATCAACATAGGTTCGATCTTCATAGAGAAGACCGTCATAGAAGTTCTGAATCAGCAGTGCTTCACTTAGGTTGTGGTAAGGGCAACTTGCGCAGATCTCGTTATATCTTTCCCAGTATTGATGCCACTTCTCTTCAGGTAGTTGTTGACAGGATGAGATTCCCTTCCTTACATCAGCTCGCTTGGCCTCTGGAAAGTATTTGTTCAAAAACACTGTCTCCATCTCCTTCCAAGAAGTTATGGATTTTGATGGCAGAGTCAGGAACCAACTTCTTGTTTTTCCTTCCAATGTTAAAGGAAAAGTTCGAAGTCTTGCTTGTTGATAGGCATTTATTTTACTTAGTTTTCTATGCTTAATTTGTATAATTTTAATGCCTATCTTGTTCCATTTCTACCTAATTGCTTTGTTTTTGTCTTATAGGTACTTTTGAAGATGCTAAAGTTGAAATAGGACAATTCAAGGTGACTTCGTGAAGAACTTGGAGAAGCTTTTCGGAACTTAGGATTTGGAAATGGAGTGGATAACATCCTAGACGCGATGGAATTGCAAAACAAGCAAAGAAGCAAAGGATGAAGTTTCTGATGCTCCCCGTGAGTGGGGAGGTACCCAGCCGAACCTGTCAAGCTCCTGGAAGCAAATAAATTTCCTGAGGCTACCCAGGCACGGGGAGGCCCCTTGCCGCGAACGGGGAGGTTCCTGACAGATTGCGATTTTTGGCAGATTTTCCTATTTTCAATGGGCTTTTCTCCAGATTTGATCTTAAAATAAATCCCACGACTTATGGGCTATGTCAAGACTAAAGTTAGCTATTTTCCTAGTCTTTTTAGGATTTCAAACTTATTTATTAATTATTTATTTATTTCCTAGTTATTTTAGGATTAGGTTTTAGCCCCTATATAAAGGGAGCCTTTGTACACAATTCTACATACTATTTCTCTTCTATTCTTCTCTCTTCTACTTTTCTTGTTCCTGGTTTTCATCAATTATGAGATAAGTTTTTCTCTCCAATTCCATGTTTAGACTTTTAGGTTGATTTGTGAGATTTATGTTCTTAACCTGATTATTTATCTTGGTATTTTATGATTTCAGATTTATTCTTTATGATTTTATTGTTTTAATTGATTTGGGTGATCAACTTATTAATTAGGATTATAAATCTATTGCTAGTTGGAATTCTATACCGTTTGGTTAGGTTTCACATGGTAGCAACTAGTGAATGGGAGGGGTTATCGAAAGATAGTTGGAACTCACTAGGAAATTATGAATGCGAATTGAATGCTCGCCCGTTTGGGGAGTGTTATTTGTGTAGGCTATAATTCACTATGCTTGATGTTGTTGAACCTTGAATTCTTTGTGCGTTTGCCATAGGCTTAGGACCTCAATTAGACTAGTTAATAGCGTTCGCTTTAATTAGTATTGTGGTGAATTCATGGGATTGATTAGCATTTGTTGTCAATCTACGCCTTCTATCTTGATGAATATGTTAATATCTTTTGTTTCAATGATCAGATCAACCTGAATAGTTGATGCTTGGGATTGGAGTATTTATTTATCTTGTTGCTTAATTTTATTATTTTCTTGCTTATTTATTTTATTGTTACTCTTTTCACAAAAACCCCAAAAAATTGTTAGTCTTAGGATTAATTAGATTAAAGTAGTTTACACAACTCTCTGTGGGATCGACCTGCACTTACCCTGTCTATAGGTTAGTTTAGTTATTTATTTTTGGTGGTAAACGACACCCATAAAATTTTGGCGCCGTTGCCGGGGAGTTGGTTTGTTTTACTACTTTACTTTATTTTTTATTTTTTTGTGTTTTTGTTTTTGCGTTCTTTTTGTAACTTTGCAGGTTTAGGCATTAGGCGCTGCTATACAAGTCACCCCTTCATTCAAGGCTTGAAGGATTATTGGCAAAATTTGGTTTCCCCGTTCCTTGAACTTAAATTATATTTTCTTTATTATGGAGCAATTTAGTTCTTATAATGGATTATCTTATTATGAACCTTTTTACAACCGTTGTTCTTACAATTCAAGTTATGAAGATTATCCACCATATGAGCAGCATGGAGATCAAGAATTTCACAATTCCTACTATGAGCCATATGCAAGCTATCACCAATTGGAAGAACAACAAATTCCTACACACTTGATGGCTTTCATGGAAAAGCTTGTTGAGGGACAATTGTTACTTGAAAAGGGACAATTGTTAATTAAACAAAAACTATCGAGGCATGCACAAGAAATACAAGATCTAGGACATCAAATGGGACAACTTGTTGCTTCCTTAGGAAGGATCTAAACTGCCCTTGAGGTAGAAGAAAATGATGCATGGGAAGAGAACCAAGTTGAGAATGAAGCTGAAAAAGAAGAGAATTCAAAAAATCTCCTGAGGTCAAACACGACCTTCGTAGAGGTCGAAACAACAACTTGCCTAGATGAACTTGAAGAGATAACTTCTTCAGCAGATCAACCTCAACTCTCTCCCAAGCCAACTTTAAGTGAAAATTTTGCATCCGAATTCAATATGGTTGATAAATCTCCTCCAGTTGAGATTTTGAAATGTGAGAATCAGGATTTCCTAGGGATGAGAAGTTTTTGAAGTTTGGGTGCTTCAATGGTGATGATTCATATGACGAATGGGTGACAATGGAGCCATTCTTTAAGAATGATGATGCCTGCAAGTTTCGCAAAGTTGCCAAGATGCTGAGAATGCAAGAGGAGTCAGAAGTCAATTTCTTTCACTCGAAGAAGCTCTTGCACAAATCCACCACGACAACAACAAGGGCATTGACTTTACTAGCCATTCATGGAGTTCCTTTAAGCAAAATTGGTGACTTCTTTCCATATCTCTATAATTTTCTTTTATTCTTATATTTGCTTTTTGCTTTGAGTGTGGAAAGATCCTCCTTGAACAATAGAGAATGGAAAGGTCAAGCCAAAGACATTAAAGAAAGGAGCTTATGGGAGGCAACCCAATTTTTAGCTACGTTTAATTTCTCTTTATTTTATTTGTTTTATTTTATTTCATGGTGGATAGGTTGAAAGAGCGGAAAAACCAGCCAAAGCGAGCACTGAGGCTTGCCGCGCGTGGCAAGGCCCCCTTGTCGAGCGCGGGGAGGTCCAAAGTGAAGAAAAAGTCTCTGAGGCTACCCGCTCACGGGGAGGTCCCCCTTGACATGAGCGGGGAGCCCGGGCTCTCTGATCTCATACAAAATTTCCGAGGAAACCTCGTTCATCGTGTTTTATAGAACCCAAACCAAGACATGCTTGTCAAAGATGCAATGGATTGAGGAGGATTGCACATTGTTTGGATGAGCTCGCCAAATCAATAAGCCTTTCTATTACTCTTTCTTGTTTCATTAAAATTGCTATTGACATGACTTGTTTTGTTTGAATTAGGATTGCATATAGTTATATTTTCTTAGTTTTTGATTTTCTCTTTTATTTTGCATATAATGTAGTGTAAAGGATCTAGAGATTACTTTCTTTTATACAAGTTTGATCTTTTGATGCAAAGCATGATTTGGATGAATGCATGAGCTCTTTGATTAAGGATGTTTTTTTTGCATGCATGAGCTCTACCCATATCTATGCATTGTTTCAATTTGTGCTTTTCATTCATTGTTGTTATTTGAGCATTCATTCTAAGCACACATTGAGGACAATGTGTAACTTAAGTGGGGGGGGGGGGGGGGCGTAATCTATTAGTTTTGGATCCTAGAGTGAAGACATGGAGATCATTTTTCAAACTGTTTTGAATTAGTATTTGCATGTGAAAAGCTTTTACAATGTTTTCAATAGTTATTTGAGTTTGTTGATGAGATGGACAAATAATGAGAACTTTTTCCAAAAGATTCTAAGTAAAGACTTTTCTCTTTCAAAATTTAGCAAGTGATAAGTGATTTTTAGTATGAAAAATGGATTTTCGAGTGATTTTATTCCCTGAATTTGTATTCCATTCTATCTAAGTCAAAAGAAAGCGAACAAAGACCCCTTTGAGTTCAAAGTGATTTACAAGAGTAAGTGTGGGGGGATGTATATTGAGTTGTATAGAGGAAAAGAGATACTTCTGATC
>AWUE01017643.1:0-17277 GCA_001974825.2 Corchorus olitorius | reverse complement strand
TTTGCATTAGCATTTTTTTTATGAATTAGCATTTTTTTTTATTTTTGATTTGCAATTTTTTTTATGACATGCATTGCATTTGCATTAAGGCATATGTTAGTTAGTTCCTATCCTATTTAAAATTTTCTAAAATTGTTTTTGGTTTGTGGCTAAAAATTTAGAGTGTTGGATATCATCAATGTAGTTAATATTTTAACTTTCTTTTTTGCAAATGGTACATAGTTTGTCAAATGAAGATGATGTTTGTCAATTGAGCATAAAATTGTGTTTTGCTACTTCTAGAACTTGTGCCAATTCTCTTTGAGACTAATCGGGCTGTGGTTTGTTTGGTTGTGAATGTATATGAATTTTGTATGGGGATGAATAGGGCATTTCTTTGGATCGTTTGAGCCTTAAAAAGTTAACCCACTTTACATTACCATTTGTAGCCCCTTGTTGCCTTAGTATAAGTTAAGCCTTTTTCTTCTTTACCACGATATCCTAAAGAACCCTGAACCCGAAAAAAAACAAGTTTT
This sequence comes from Corchorus olitorius, assembly GCA_001974825.2. Lineage (NCBI taxonomy): Eukaryota > Viridiplantae > Streptophyta > Magnoliopsida > Malvales > Malvaceae > Corchorus > Corchorus olitorius. The sequence continues at coordinate 16,762 of AWUE01017643.1, read as the reverse complement.
ACCCTTATTCTTGATGTGGTAAGAGCATTACTTGCTAATTTTTAGTTCTAGAGGGTGGTGAGAGGCTAAATTTGTTATGAGCCTTATTTCAAAATAAGTGTGGGGGAATTGGTGGAAGATGGAAAACGAATGCCTAAGAAACTGTTGTGATGGAGTTCTTGTTCTAAAAAAAAAGAAAAAGAAGGGGAAAAAAAAAGAAACAAGAATGGAACACTCCAAAAATGGCATTGTTTGGTTTAAGAAAAGTGATTTTATGGAATTAGTAGAGTTTTGATAAAGGAAGAGCTATCACAAGTTAAATAAGCTCTTGGCTATTTGATGGATTAGTTATGCATTTTGTTGATTATTTATGAGTCCATTTTAGTATGTTCTACTATTTTCAAGAATATTTTGAATTTTCCTTACCCTTTCTTTCTTAAGCCTACTATCCCTTAGCCCCATTACAACCTTGATAAAGACCTTATGACTCATGCCTTTCATATACATTATGGTTTGTGGTTTGCTAAGTTTGTAGTGGAGAAGTAGATGAGGTACAAGCTTATGGTAAGTAGCCATCGAAAATTGTTTCTTAGTGCTTGGTTGAGGCAAATGATTTGGATGATGAACTAATCATCTGCGCTTTATTTAGTTAGGTATTGACTTGTTTTGAGAAGTATCCAACTCTTTGAAAATTGAAGCCTAAATTGCCTTAACTTTCTTTTGGAAATTGGTTTTCTAAAATTGTTTTCGGAACTAAGTCTCATATGTAGCAACGTTTGTGGGTATCGTTCTGGTAAGCCCTCAGGAGACTATAACTCCTCCACTATGGACACATAGGGGTTTAAAGGCTTGCGGCATATGCTAAATGCCGCCGTACACCTACGAAAGTGGAATCCATACCAGTTGCATAGCTTTGTCTTTGTTTTTGTTTTTAATTACTTGAGGACAAGCAATGAGTCAAGTGTGGGGGAATTTGATAAGTGTTAGTTTTACATGCTTTTTGGTGTCAAATTGATGTATATTTTGTGTATTATCTAACACTTTTCATGGTTTTATTAGTTAATTACTCACATTTATGATTTCATGACTTGTAGGTTCATCTTGGAGCGATTAGGACTTTACTTGGATGATTTTCGCATGGATTAAACTTTGGAGAAAGAATTGGAGTTGGAATTTGAAGATAACCAAAATCAGAATGAGTCCTGTCCAGATCTTGGCCAAGTCCTGTCCAGGACTTGGGCTGTTAGGAACGCAGAAATACAGGACAAGACCTGGGCAGGAGTTACCCAAGTCCTGTCCCGGACTTGTGCTGTTGAGGAGCACAGAAATACAGGACAAGACCTGGGCAGGAGTTACCCAAGTCCTGTCCAGGAGTTGTTGCGGGAAATTTCCAAGCGAAATTGGTTTCTTTTAACTAAAACAAAGGAAAAGATGGGCCGATTTTGGGGACATATAAATAAGTTATTTGAGAGTTAGTCAGCAGTTTTTACATCTCTTTGAATACTAGAAACACTATTTTGCTACTTTTGGAGGAAGATTTCAGAGATTAAGCAGGATTTGGAGATCAAACTCTCTTCAGTCTAAGATTTCTTCTTCCTTTGATATTTGTATTATGGATTTCATATTCAATAATAATTCTTTTATGGTTTTGTTTTTGAATATGTGTAACTAAAAACCCAATTAGGGTTAGGGATGTAGCCTTTACAATTGTTTAATTATTGGGCATGATTTATTATTTTGATGGTTGAATTTATTCTCTTTGATCTAATTGTTGAATCTATGCCTGATCACCATAGGTTTAATCTTAGGGATTTAGTCAAGAACTGAGAGGTGAAGCTAGATCTGAGCACTAGGAGAATGAACGTGTTAAATCTAGAGATAGAGATATCCTAGGTTGATACGATAACATCAGAATTATTGAAACTTAATGAGTTTAATTGGGTTAAATTGCGCATGCGAGAGGTGGTAATTTACTTGGTTAAATATATCTGTGTAGCCTGAGAGGGAGCATAGTGCCATTAGAATAATTGTTATTTCAATCTGTAGGATAATCATGTTCAGTAATTAGACCTTTGTTAGGTGAAATCCCAAATCCCTAATAGTTGCTTAATTGGTAATTTCTGGTATTAATTAGATTCTCTACTTTAGCTCATTTAGATTAAATCCACTCATAATTTCTTGTTTCAATTTGTTGGTTCTCTAGAATTGAATACTTAGCAATTAATTAGTCTCTATGGGACGATATTCTGGAATACTCCGGTTTAACTATTCTACAGTGATTTGTACGCTTGCAAACTATTGTGATCACCAACCAAAGAAACAATATGTCATCTAAAACTAGACAAGGCAGCAGAATTGTATGAATCAATGTGTTTACATATAAGTTCCGGATAGATGTTTCGGATAAGCCATGCTGCTATTAATTTATAAGCCCTTTGTGTTAAGTGAAGTCCATCCCAATGCACTCGTTCATCAGGGTTTGAACATATTGTTGCTTCAGGTTTTCCGCAGATTCTTGACTTGTCAAAGTTGTATTCACCTCCAATTCCGCAACAAGCTTTTTGTAATGATTTGGCATCCAAACCTGATAATATTTTTGATAATCTCAATGCAAGATTATGAAAAATTCTTGTTACAATATCACACAAACTTATGAACGCAAACTACAGAGTAGTACTTACCAAGTAGATTAGCCTTGCTGAAAAGCCATAGGAATGCATTGTAGTAGTCCCCATAGACAATGATCACATTGGGATGTTCTTGTTTTAGCTCCTCAATCGCTTGTTGAAGATGATCATTATGATAGATGGAAAAGTTATTCAAATTCTTTAGACATTGAAGCCTATCATAAGCATCGAAATCATTTGTTTGATATTTAGTGAGATATATAGGAAAGCAGCCTATGGGGAAGTTTCCAGGGACAATTATCCGAGTAGCCCCATATTTGATAACTCTCTAGAAAACAAGAGAATAAAAAGTATGAAAAATAGGATCACCATGAAAGAAGTTAATAAAATGGCTTAAATTCCATTCCCCCCCCCCTAAACTTGCAGCGTTGGGACATTTTATCCCTTGAACTTCTATTTTGAAGCTCCATTGCCCTCTCGGACAATGGGGTGACTAACGGACCTATGACGGTGGTAACATGGACTTGTCACGTCAGATAGATTGACAAGTGGACTTTAAAATTTTATCATTTTACCTCCTGAACTTCAAATTTTTTGTCATTTTACCCCTTAAATTTCTATTTTGAACTCTGTTCCCTTTAATTTTTTTTTTAATTTGAAGTAAAAAAATAATTTTAATTATAAGTGACATATGTATAAAGATTAGAAAGTTATCTTTTATGGAGAGAATTTTAATTTGAACTATAAATGAAATTTTTTCCATTTAATTGTAACATGTTATGTGTGTGTATATTATTCTGACAAAAAACATTTTATGCCTATAGAATTAGAAGAAAAGTTAGATTTTTTTTTCATTTTTTTGGGATTTAATAATAAAATACCAAATAAAACCTTTTTATTATTAATTAAAAATTTTTCTTTTTATAAAAATAGTTTTGCTACACAGCCCAAAAAATTGACCCGAAATTTGGTCCCCATGTTGTGTTTTTACACGGTTGGTTCAGTAGACTAGTCCCACCACTACGTACATAACATGGGATGACTAGCCATGACACGTCATGGGGACAAAGTTCTGGTCAATTTTTCGGGCTGTGTGGAACTTCCCTTATAAAAAAATTTAGCCTTAAAACTTAAAAACAAACAAGGTATAACAATTTTGGTGCCCCACTTGTGTCTCATTCCATCAAATAATGACACGTGTCCCTTTTCAGTTTTTAATGTTATTCCTTGTTTGCGTAATTAAATTAAATTTTATATTTTCATTATAAAACCCTATGGGGAATGTATTAAATTTAGGACTAACCCTTATATATAATTATTTATTGTTAATTTGGCACTAAAAATGATGTTTATGTGGGTTTCTTATTTTATTTTCTTGTATGAATATTACTTGTTAAAACTTAAAAACAAACAAGGTATAACATAAGGGACATGTGGCATGATTTGGTGAATGGGGCATGAAGTGGGGCACAAAACTTAGGGCAGGGGATTTCCATCCGTTTAGAAATATATTTTTTTACGGAAGGAAAATTATCTTTAATTAGATAATAAGGTTTTATTTGCTTTTGTATTATGAAATCAAAAGAGAGAGAAGTTAACGTTTTTTTTTAAATTCTACGTTTTTTTAATTCTACGTGCATGACTTATGATGGAATATTATGTTACATATATATATATATATAATGAAGAGAGTCATCGGGCATTTGATCTGATGGTAGAGTACTAAACTCTTAGTTCTAGCCTACCTGGTATTGCGATATTTTAATAAAATGAATTTTTATTAAATTGATTTGTTTTCAATAACTGAGATGATTTAATGTTTTTAAAACTCTTTGTAAGTTTTTAACTCATTAAATTAACTTAGGTTATTAAATACAAATATTTTCTATCTTCACTTTCCTATAAATACCATATCTACTTCAGTTGAAAAAATATCGAGCAAATTCCTAAAAGCTCATTTGCTTCTTTCAAAAAGGAAAAAGAAAAAGAAAACCTTCCTAAATCCTTTTTTAAGAGTTTTAGCTAATTCGGTGAAGAAAGTGTCGGTTTTGGTAGAGCTTCTACGTTCTAATTCGTGCAGGTTAAAAAGCTGTACAGTGGGTGACGACACTTGTTGTATCCTGGGGAACGGCATGCAGTGAAACCTCTTTACACCGGTTTAACTATCGAGAGGGCACGTATCGTCTCAAGAGAGCAACCTAGTCCGCGCCTCAATCTCCGTCACCCCTTTTACTTTTACTTTTGTAGAAGCTTGGCTACAAGATCGTGATCGTCCAGTCCTTTCCGGTGGTGCTGTTTTGCTTCATTCTCCAACAACCGGACCATGAGGTCTTAGCTTCTACTCTCACAGAATGTGAGTTTACTTTTTAGTTTATTTACACTAAAAAAAATTTTCCGCCCCCTTACGGAATTTGTGACAAAAATATTCACCAATAATTTTTTGCGATGGAAATACCCACCAATAACAATTTGTTACCAACTTATTGGTACGGAAAAATTCTCCGTAGGTATATTTTGGTGAGTATACTACATTTTTCTTGTAGTGTTATTTGTGTATTTGGTTTATAGGTAGTTTATTTATGGTATAGTTTCTAGGATAGATAATATTAGAAATTTGGCTACCTTATTTGATTTCTGTATTTCAATTTGTAAATAGGGAAGCCAATGTATTTGCACATTCTCTAGCTAAAGATTGAGCTGGATAATGTGTGGTGTGAGACTATTTCTCCCGGTGTTTGTAATCTTTAGTTATTGATTAATGAAATTGATTATTTGCTAAAAAAATGAAGAGAGATTCTTTTTTTCATATATAGTAAAAATCAAATTTTCTTTCCATAAAAACTAATTGTCCCAATACATTTGTCACTTATAATTAAAATTTATTTTTTAACTTCTAAAAAAAATTTAAGAGGAAATATAACCAAAATACAAATTCAAGGGAAAAATGAGCAAATTTAAGGGGCAAAATGACAAATTTCAAGGTCCACGTCCCGCGTTATCTGACATGGCAAATTCATGTCAGCACCGTCACCTTTAGGGACGGATATAGTATGGAGACACTAGGGGCATGTGCCCCCACAAAAATCCTTCAGTCCCTTTAAGATGTATTAAAAATAAAGTTGGTGTGTTTTATTTTTTTAGTTGTGCCCCCACTAAATATGATAAAATCCAAAAAGTATAGTAAAAAACTAAATAATTTACACAACCCCAAACACAGTAGTTATTTTTCATGACTGATCCCACTTTGGTACCTCTATCTTTTGTTTTTTTATAGTCTAAAATTTCATTTTTATAATTTTCAATTCATAGCTAACTCCACACTCTTTCCCAGATTCTTATATGCCTTCTACAACTTTTTGTATTTATTTAATCCGAGGTATCTCCCGTCAATGACTTAAACTAATTATTTTTGGACTAAGAGTGTGAAAGGTTAAAACCCTTTCAACAAATGCGTTTTTGAAAATCTAACTTATGTTCTCGCTCTTATCGGGATCAGACCACTTACCACCTCATTCAATCACTTGTTGGTCATCTAACTTTTTTTTTTCCGTCCTATGTTTTGTAGTATTTATAATTAGGATAGATTAGCTCAGTTAAATTAAAAATTATGAAAAGTTCTAGTACATAATTTTTGTTATATTTTTTGATGTAAAATTTTCTATGTATTTCATTAAACTAAATAATTTTTTTAATGATAAATTATATTTTTTTTTATATATAATCGGTACTATAATGTGCTGTGTGTTCCCGCTACATACAGTTCCTGGATCCACCCTTGGTCACATGGCCATTAATCACACCAATGACGGGGGCAACTGAGCTTTAAAATAAAAGTTTTTTTTTTTGGCACCATCTTCAAAATAAAAGTTCAAAGGGTGAAATGTCCAAAATTAAAGTTAAGGGACAAAAACGTCTGAACATTTTAAGTTTATAGGGGACAAAAAGGTATTTAAGTCTTAATAAAATCAAATCATTGTTTCTTGGGGGAAAAATTTTACTTACTTTGACAGCATCTTTTATGGCTTGGACCACATCGGGCACCATGTCCTTAAGCTCCTCTATTGTTTTTCCCCTCCATAAGGCATAGTTATAATCATTTCCTCCTATCTCCCCGACAATGAACAGGGCTCTTTCATTCTTCTTCAAACAATCTACATATATCAAACATAACATACCCAACAAAATTCTCTTTTCAGTACATATATAAATCACTATTCCATGAGTTTCAAATTTCCATCCCAGGTTTGAATTGATCAAAATATATAAAACTGTTACTACAGTATTAGGGGAGTTGGAGATGATGACCTTTGTCAAAGCGACAAATTCTATAAAAATGGCGAAACATCCATTCTAGTTGTTCACTTAGGGAGTTGATTCCGGGATCTTCCATACACAAGGCAGAAGCTCCGGCAACCGCGAAGTTAACTCCATGATCGAATGATCCATTTTTGTTTAAGTAAGTGTCAAGTAAAGGAATTCCCGCTGATTTTGCTGTTTGGATATATATAATTAATCACTAATCATTCATCTTGCATAAAGAAAAATTTAAAGTTTCACAACTCCATGGTATATATATATACACAAGATTTTACGTGACTAAAAGAAAGAAGCAGATTAATGAAGTAGGATCATACATGAAGTGAAAGCATTTGAGCACATGCAAAGGGAGAAGAAAAATTAATTTGAACAAAGCAAAACAAATATTTTCTTAATTATTACCTAGATAATCAATAATTAACAAGCCATTGGAGCATCTACCAGTTGCCTTGTTCAAGGATTCACCATAGGGTAGCCTAGCAAATTCTGAGGAAGGGTTCTCTTGAATATAATTGCCGGTATCCGAAAGCGAATCCCCAAACTGATATATAGCATCAAAATTGCAGGTGGTAAGAGTATGTGCATTATTGCTTGGAATAACATTCAAGAAAGAGCTAATGAGAACCATAAGAGACAGGAGATATTTTGGTGGTGGTACCCATTTCTTGAGAGAAAAAATAGCCATATACTAAATGCAGAAAAATATTGGTAGTTATTTAGCACCACTTTTGTATCAAAAATTGGCTTGGATGGTACTCTCAAACTACATCTAATATATATATATATATATATATATATAATTTGATTAGCTGTATTAAAATCCCTTTTCCTGAAGTATATTTGTAATGCAAGGGTCCACGTATATATATATCCATATAAAGTATAAACTCCATGTGAGGAGTGAGGACCTAAACACATACAAATTAATTCTGAATTTTTTTTAAAAAAAAAAACTTGCAGCGAATGTGATCCGGTTTCTATGGTACGTCATCGAAAGTAAAATGCTATTCCAAGCCAACAACCGCACCGCCTATCGGTAATATAATGGGTTTCGATTAATTTCACAAAATCTTAATAAATACATTAAAAAGAAACAATTTAAAAAAAAAAGAAAAATCCCCCAAGAAAGAACCAGGCCAATCAATTGGTTTTTTCTTTTGATTTTATATTTGATGCACTGATCAGTGTATAATTCCTATACATTGTCAATTCACCATGTACACTTTTTAATTACCCTTAGGCTTTAACTAAAATAGGAATATGGACAAATCAAGACTTTACCATCATAGATATCTTTGATGAGATGTTAAAGTCTCAAACGAAACTTTCTGGACAACCTTTAGTTCTTAGGCTTAGTTTGGGATTGGTGTTAAGTTTTGAAAAAGCTCGGTTTTGAAAAAGTACTTTTGAAAAGTGTTTTTTAAAATTAGAATTGAAAAATGTAATTAATGTTTGGTATTGTTGTAGAAAAATGTGGTTGAGAGATAAAATGTCTAAAAATGGTACTAATTAAAATAGAAATAGAAAAAATAATTAAGAGAGTTTAGTCATTTAATGTTCAAAAGCACTTTTGAAATGCAAAAGCAGTTAAAGATTAACTTTTGAAGTTGGCTTGGCTTTTGAGGTGAAAATTAGCTTTTGATACAAACCATAACTTATTTGGGATTGTGTTTGAGGTGATAAGTAGCTTTTTTATCTCCAAACTCAATCCCAAACCAAGACTTAGTCTAACACGTAGGCAATTATAACTTCTTGTAGATGAATATAAACAAGAAAAAAAAAACAATAGCATAATTTGGAAAGCCAAAAATTTGACAATCTGCAAAATTACCCAGTATTCAATCCTTTCACAATTAAATCTATATATATTTGAACGCCATTGTTCAATCCTTGTATGCCTAGGTTTCAACATACTAAATCTAAGAGACTTTTTATTTCAATTGACCATCCTCCAATCCGTTTATGTAAAGAAAGAATTTGGACATACAGGCATATTAGTCTTTCAAGGCCTCATAGATTTAAGGTGTTGAAACCAACGCAAATATGGATTGAAGTGAACAAGGGATTTTTTTTCTTTCGATTCCCAAACCTTTAATTGAACATATTTCACAGGCTGTAAAATTTTTGGCTGTTAAGGAAAACGGAATAATTCTTGGTGGTGATTGTTATGAGATCTAAGAATTTTTTTTTTTTAAAAAAGAGATAATTTGCTATACCTTTATTAGGATCTAAATAATACAAATGGTTTTGTTCTTCCATACTGCATAAAAGGGAAGAAGAAGAAAGGAGGAATAAGTGAAACGTGAGAGAGAGAGGATGACGATAGAAAGGTTTTTCATCTTTATTAAAAAGGGCTTCTAAGATTTTTAATTTGTTCAAAGTTGATTGGTTGAAAGAAAACTAATATATATTATTATATATTTATAATTTCAAATAATATTTATACAAGCAGGGCGGCCTACGCTTGCGCTGCAGTCATCTCCTTATTAGGGCTATATTTAAGTCGGTTAGTAAGAAGATATTGCATCAACTGTAAGTTAATTAGGTAGGAGTAACTTATACATCGAAACAAATAATTCGCATATATAAAGCAAAACACATGACCTCTCTTTCATTCTAAAAATGCATTATTAACTTAGTTAATCCAATGGTTGAGATGATGACATGTGTTATCATATATATTAATGATGCGATTCTAACTTTCGTGTTAAGCACACCCATCACATCTAACAATTTGGACTTATTTGATTGAAATCGAAAAGATTAGACACAGCAACCTCGCGATCTCGTGATTCACAACTTATTTTTTCCGAATTATGATTCATGTGTAATTTAAACTATCATTATATATCTTTCAGCCAAAAAAAAAACTATATAATATTATATATATCTATAACATTAATAATTTGTGATATATATAGTAATCATCAAATCAATAATCAAGGATGGTGTGATAAGAGTAGTTATACTCTTTTAAGTTGATGCGGATTTCTCTAATTGCACAATGTCAATAATTATAAATTAAAATGTTTTAAATTGGAGAATAATGCCTTCAGATAAGACTATATCTAATATTGACTATTATCGTTTGATGATGACTAATCAAGATATTGGGTGTGAATCATGAATTTGAGTCTAATGTTTTTGAAAAATGCTTAATTTGAGGATAAATCATTTGATTGAAATAAATTAAATCTAAACTTTTTAGACTTTTTTTTTAAAGATTTGACGTTTTTTTAAAGATTTGACAAGATAAGTCATATAAATACTTACTTTGATTCTAAATCATTTAATTGAAAATTTAATTGAAAGCACTTGAGTTGTTAGCTCAACTGCACTACAAAATAGGAGACAACCCTCTCGTTTCCCATAATCTCACCCCGTTTATCTCAGGATTCGAACCCGGGACCTCTTATAAGAAATCTCAAGCTCTTAATCACTGGGTTATCCCCTTGGGGACGTTTGTTTATTTGTTTGGTTGTTTGGTAGATACATAATTTATTTGAGGTAATTTTTTAAAATGGGATTGAGTTTCTATTCTGAGAGGATCATGTACAACAACCTTAACCACGCAAGTCTGGGCTGGCCCTACCTCCATCCCTAGAGGAGCCATATGAGGCGGAAGCTCCACGTACGGTTTTGAAGCCAAGCCTCTCCAGTTATTGCTATACGAGTTTATGGATTGAACGAAATAATTACAGAAGTACTTCAGGTCTGGATTGAAGAGCCACAAAAGAACTTGTCAAGAACTATTTCAAAAGGGACCCCGAAGAACTACATAAGGTCTGAGACTCACTTTCTTGAAAAGAGGGAGAAGAGTTAATGTAGGCAGCGACCGTTCAAGAAATAGAAATGTAGTAGCGGTTGATCGACCAAAACGAGTCAAATCAATTATTAGCTCTTAACCACTGGGTTGTCCCTTTGGGGACGTTTGTTTATTTGTTTGGTAGATACATAATTTATTTGAGGTAATTTTTTTAGTTTGGATTGAATTTTCATTTATATGTTTGGACACAAAGAGATTTATCCCGATTATAATGAGATTTCAATTATATCCCTAAAAATTGAATGAAACTAAATGTAAATCTTTACAAGATTTAATAAAGCGGGTGTATTTTGTTAAAAAGTGGAGTAAACAATTATTGTAAGAATATTGAAAATAATCTTACGATATTTTCAATACAATCATTTTTCTCAATAATTAGAGGTAAATTGAAATCAAGAATTTCATAAAAAGTTTTTTTTTTACATTAAAATTTCATGAAAAGTTTATCTAAGAGACTTTAGTAGAAGATATATGATCAATATTCATTAAGACGCATTGGCTAAGAGATCAAAATAATTAAAAAATCTCAAAAAATTAAATGACTCAATAGATAATTTATTTGTTTTATTTAAAAAATTTCGGATTTGGCTCCTCTTATTATGATTTTGACCCAATTACTAATTAGATTTGAATTACAATTTTTTTTAGAGTTTTTTATTGGTGGACAAGAATCCTAATATGAAAGGGATTCTTGGAGTCCAAGTTTGTGTTACTTTATGTTGTTGTGAGAGAATCAGCCATGTTGGGTTGATTAGGTTGAGAGTTTGTTAGAGAGATTGTTATACTTGTTGATTATAATTGATTGATTTTGATAGTGGAGATTTGTGGCATAGGTCCACAAGAAAATTTGCTTTGTTGTTTCTGCTTTAATTATTTGCTTGGTTAATTCCTGAGATATCCGAAGTTACAACAAGTGGTATCAAGAGCTTGGTTGATTATAGATGACAGAATGCAGCAGATCATCTTTGAAGTTTGAGATTGAGAAGTTTAATGGAACAAACAGTTTTCAGATGTGGTAGAGTACGGTAACATATGTGTTAGTACAACAAGGATTGGGAGATGCGCTTGAAGCTTATAAGCCTTCAGCGATGAATGACAACAGGTGCAGAAATATTCAACAAAAAGCAGTAAGTACAATTCGTTTGTCTCTTGCTACCGAAATTAAGTATGATGTGTTAGATGTGAAAACCCCAAAGGAGTTAATGGATAAGTTGGAGTCGATTTATATGTCAAAATCGATTACTAATATGTTATGTTTGAAGAAAGAATTATTTGTGTTGAAGATGAAGGTGGTAACAAGTTTAAGGGCACACCTAAACGAGTTCAATAGACTGGTTACTCAGCTGGCAAGTGTAGATGAAGTCATGAAAGAGGTTAATAAAGCAGTTTTATTGATTAATTCTCTTACCGACAGGTATGATCCTGTGACTAGAGCTTTGATGGTTGGTAGGAAAACCTTGAGCTTGCAAGATGTGACTTCTGTAATTTTTGAGTATGATAGATTGAAAGAGACTGAAAAGAAAGATGAAGAGAATGGTGCTCTGATGGTGGATCGTGGAAGATCTAATGGAAAAGATTATAAGAATGATGCAAGATCAAATGGTAGATTCAATGAAAGAGGAAGATCAAGTTTGAGGCCAAGGGTATATTTCAGTATTAAGGAGTATTATTATTGTCATGAGATGGGCCACATAAAAGCCTATTGCAAGAAGTTAAAGGAAGATTTGGCGGATTTCATGAAATCTAAAGAGAAGAATAAAGGTAGTGTTAATGTTGTTGCTGCTAATAGTTAGGAGGATTCTGATGAAGATGTTGTTTTGATGGTGCAAGAAGAAAAGAAAGACACTAGAAATATGTGGGTGTTTGATTCCGCTTGTTCTGAACATATTTTCACAAAGAAAGAATGGTTTTCGAAGTTTGAGAAGTGTGATAAGCTTGTCTAAATGGCTAATAATGGTGAAGAAAAAATTGAAGGTATTGGGAGTGTAAAACTCCGTTTGCATGATGGAAGTGTCAAGATGCTTGGGAATGTAAGGTATGTTCCAAACTTTACAAGGAATTTGATTTCGCTTGGAAAGTTGGATAGCTTGGCTTATGGATATTCTTGCCGAGGTGGAGGCTTGAAGATCACCAAAGGTTCGATGATTGTGATGAAAGGAGTGAAGAATTCGAAGAATTTGTATGAGTTGATTGGAAGCATAATTAGAGGAAATGGGTCGGTATCTTCACATCAAATTGAGAAGAAGGATGTGGATTTGCCAACAAAGATTAAAGTCACTTTTGTGGATTTGGTTAAAGGGTGGAGCAATTAAACTTTGATGAAGGAATTTGTGTCAAGGTGGAGATTGTTAGGATTTTGACCTAATTCCTAATTAGATTTGGATTAGGATTTTTTTTAGAGTTTTTTTATTGGTGGACAAGAATCCTAATATGAAAGGGATTCTTGGAGTCCAAGTTTATGTTAGTATAAATAAACAGTTTATGTTAAGGTTTTTTTGTGTATGAGAGAGAGATTGTGAGAGAGAAAAAGCTGAGCTTACATTAGCTAGATTAAGTCTAGAGAATTAATAACTCAGGCTTAATTATTGGTAGCAATTGGAGGAAAATTAATAATTCTTCCAAGGGTTTTAAGAATCAATAGATAATTTTATTGTTTGTTGTGCTTGTTCATAAATTACTCGTACTTAATGCTTTGTTATTGACAAACTAATAAACCATGAGTTTGGCAATTAGTTGTTTTGAATAAAAAGGATAATTTAAGCCGGAAAAGAGAAAGTTTATCTAATTTGGTAATTTAGGATTTAATTTCAAACAAGCTATCCAATATTTTCATAATTTTTAGATATCAATGATCTATGTTATTTTTGTCAAGAGGGATATTAATTCTATGTTGGAGGTCTTTCCTAATTCTAATCGTTTTTTCTCAATTACTTCACTGTTTTCTGATTAATTATTTCCTTTAATTTTGCTTTCTAGTTAATTGTTTTGATTTAATTTAGTGTTTTTAATTTTACTTTTAAAACTCTCTTTCTTTATGTTGTTTGTCTGTTTTAAAGTTAATTAATTAGAAACAATAATAACCTATCTCTTTGTGGGTTCGACCGCTGCTTGCCCTAACTATTCTTAGTTAGTAATTGTTGGGATTATTTTTATGATTCACTGACGACTGATCAAGTGCCAAGCTTTAACCAGTGAGGTTTCCCCTTGGGGACCAAAGACTCGTACTTTTTAATATAGCTAGTCTTCACTTCCACGTGCGTCTGCACATGACGCATCGTGTTTAAATTTAATGAAAATTAAATTAATAATTGAAATTAATTATAAGTAGAGCTGTCAAAACCTAACACGAACCCGATAACCCGCCCTACCTGCCCAAACCCGATTTGACCAAAAAAAAGTAAACGACTCAAAGCCGTCCGATCCGGACCTAACAAATACATAACCTGAATGACCCGGGAAGTTAACCCAATTGGCCCGATAATATTATAAACTAAAATTATATTTTATTCAATTAAATCCACATTGTTATAATTTTAACCATTCTAAATTATCATTTATTCAATGAAATTTAGATTATTGTTAAAATTTTACCTATTATGATTAAATTTGCTAAACTTCATTATATGAACAATAATTATATGAATAAATACTAAATCCGTTAAATGTATAATTTATGATAAATTTATAATTAGTAATTTATTTTTTTTACAAATTGAATAAATAATAATATTTAATTAGTAATATCTTAACAATTTTTTTATTAGGTTTACTAAGATTCTCATCGGGTTGTAATTCTATTTTTTTATGGATATTTATATTATTAATTAATTTATAATTTTAAATTGATGTAATGAAAGAACATAAATTTAGATATTATATAACCAATATTTATTTGAACACATACCCCACTTAATAATTGATTATATATTTAATATTCAAAATTGATATCTAAAGGAACACATGTCAACTCTTTAACACCGTATGTGTAGTTTGCTAAACTTCGCCGGTATTGGATTAAATAAATATAATAAATAAATTTAAGAATTAAACATTAAAAAATTCAAGGCTGAGCCAATTGACCCAAGTTCTAGACCCGAAAAACCCAAAACCCAAAACCCAAAACCCAAATGACCAAGAACCCGAGTGACCCGAGGCCAAAACACGAACCCGCTTGACTCGAGACTCAAATGACCCGAACCCAGATGAGCCGAAACCTGAATGACCCGAGAAAATTACCTAACTTATTTGACCTAAACCTAGATGACGATAACCCGAAACCCGTTCCACCCGCCTGATTGACATCTCTAACTTTACAAGTCAAAGGAAATAATTGTATGTTACTATTTTTTTTATTTTTAACTTTAAATTCTTGTTATACCCATACACACTCCAAAAATAGAAATATGCCAATCACTATAATCAAATTTTAAATAAATTTTTAACTTAGTTTTAAAACATGATGAATAATTAATGATTAGACAACTTATTTTAACTGTTAAACTTGATATTAATACGTTTATTAGTTTATATTATAATTGAAATGGGTTCAGAATTACCAAAAGTCTCCAATTTTTTAAAAATAAAATATTTATAAGAATATTGAATTTAATTAAATAAAAATAGAGTTTTGAGTAGAATAAAACTGTAAAAGTTTATTTCTAAAAAAACTATAAAAGTTTAAACAATGTCATTTAAGTAATATATTTAAAAAATTCTAATAAATAAAGTTTTTTTAATTAAAATAGTAAATGGTAAAATAAAATAGTTATAAGGATATTATATTTGATTATATAAAAATGGATTTTTTAGTTGATTAATTTAAAATAGTAAATTGTTAAAATAAAATAGTTATAAGATATTAGATTTAATTAAATAAAAATAGAGTTTTTAGTTGAGTAAAACTATAAAAGTTTAACCAATGATATTTAAGAAATATATGCGAATCATAAGGGTGTAATGGTTGATTGAAAAGTTTTAAAAAAACTCATACTTTTTAATATAGTATAGATAAAGATATAAAACCATGGATACTAGATGAGATAAAAAAAATAGATATATAGATATAGATATAGATTAAGAGATCATGAGCAAGATAGATCATATTTGTTTTTGCATTAGAGTACTTGTTTTGTAACATCCTTATTATTCAAATTATCTATATCTATATTTTTATAAATGTATTATTAGAATAATACATAAAACTAAAAGTAATAATTTCAAATATATTTTATAATTAAAATGAAATAAAAACTAATTGTTTCGATTTTATTTAATTGAAACAAAGTAAGCCTTAAAAATAAAAATTACTATTGTTCAAAACTGGACTGATTCGGGCTCAACCTGTGGGCCTATAGGGGTGGTCCAGCTTTGAAAGGTTTGGCTTCAGTGTGGAGGGTGGAGGGAGAGAGCACATCAAAAGTTGTTGAATGCCTAATGCTTGTCAATTTGTCAGAGATAGAACAGCGACGCTTCAGATCCTCTTAAATGCCAGGCCAATGGCGTGCTAATTGCTAAAGATGGTGAGCCATAGCCTAGACCCAGGCCCGCCCAACGATGTGACCGAGTCCTTTTTTATAATATTTGGACATTTTTATTTTAGGAAAGTAAAAGTAGTGATGCTTGATTTATTTAGGGTATTACTAAATACCATCCCCTTTTATTAGCCATTGTGCCCCTTGGACTATTTTGTCCTTTACTTTATTTTCTTCAAACTTCAAAATTTTCAATTCTCTCAAATTCTCTCATCATTCAAACTTTCAAAACTCAATCATTCAAAATCGTTCAAGTAAAACAACATCAAAACTCATGCACAAAGATTTTTTCGGATTGAAAGTATGTTTTTAAAAAAAAAGAAATTTTTTTTATTTATCATTAATCAAAGATTAAAATCCTCTTGCTAATATTGACATATTCATACCCATTTAAACTAAATGAATTGGCCAACCAATACTTATTAAAAGNTAAAAGAAAATCTAAAAAGAATTAAAGAAAATCTAAAAAGATAAAAAAAAAA